>CAWLAL010000269.1:0-17253 GCA_963854785.1 Vaccinium vitis-idaea | reverse complement strand
GCACCGTAGCTACGATCGTGCTTGTGTACTGGATCTTCTGCTCGGAATAGCTGCGATAACCATCTTGACCCTGTAGACCTTGTTAGATTGTCGGTATTCCATACAAACAGGTACGCAGCACGTTGAACATCCAAGCTAGCAGCTTACCTTCGATCGATGCCCGACGGATTTGTGATACACGTCCAGTAAAACACCAGTCAATAGCCTTGAGAAAGGATCTGCCCTCGTTGAAGGAAATAGAGATAGGAGATCTGTGTGGTCATCCCAGATAGCTTTTTCTCTGTCCTCGAGGAACGAAGCACCTCCGTGCACGTCGTTTTTCAGCCAGCCTTCAAGGAGACAAAGATCTCGAGGCGGTGGAGGGGGCAGATTATTCATCTGCTTGAAGATTGCGAGTGCTTTACCTTAATATATCGATGTTAGAGTTATTCTAGAGACTTGTAGCTGCAATGTATCTTGTGAACATACCGTACTCTTTCATCTTGTCATCCACCGCGATGATCAGGTCATATTGCACAGATACATGGTCTGGATCCTCGGTTTCTTGAAACAGTCGCATGGTTTTGAAACTCAGACCGCATTGAACACGGATGGGATCTGACGACTCCCAATCCTCGATGATAGTCTCCTTCAGATTAGCTTCCAGCTCTTGCAGTTCTGCTTGTAGCCGCAAGATATTCAATGTGGCAATTGCATTGAATTTACGGAAGATCGCAGTTTCTCTGTTGTCTCCGATAAAGCTAGCCAGCTTTGGGTAACCTCTGTGACCGAGTACCATTGAACCGATGAAGTCGCCCTGCTTCGATGCTGTCCAGTGGGTGCAGTATTCGAAAGAAGAACTGCTCTTCAACAGCAGAGAAGATCTCTCCCGAGCACCGGGTGGCCTGATGAGTGGTCAATCAAAGGCTGATCCAATCACAGCATGCCACGTCGCATGAGGCCTTGACGCGAGCGCCACGGAACAGTCCTTATCTTATGAGTCACGCAACTTCCAAGCTACGTGATATTGTATCAGGCGATATCCTAATGTGAGCACAGCAAGTATTGCTATTGATTCTTTCACAAACTTTCAATGCAGGATCTTTTCCCACTGACAGCATGGCGGTGGAACCTATCTCCGTCGCAACTACTGCATTGTCTCTGGTCAACTTATCGTTGAGCTACCTCAAGCAACTCGAAAGCAAACTCCGAACAAATCCCGGAGGTGCACGAGGGTATGTCGAGGCGGAGGACTTCAAACTTCATGTCCAAATTCTCGAGGAGATCAGTGCAATGGCTTTGCGAATCGACGATCTTCCTAAAAGTGCTACAATGAGCATGTCAAGATGTCGTTCCATCCTCCATGACCTGATGGAAGAGTTGAGACAGCAGCAACCAAAATGGAATCGTATACCGGGCCTGCACGATCATTTTCAGCGCTCCGTGCACCTTTTGCGTGACTTGGTTATGGAGTAAGAGCCCCCCATAGGAGTGTGAAATCTTCACTGATCGCTTCCAAGTTCCCTGACGTACACTCTACTGAGGGAGGAGCGAGAATCGCGCGCCGAAAGAGCCGAGGGTGAGATGGGAGGCCATAGTTCTACTGGGGGTATTGTAATCAATATAGGACATGGAATAGAGCAAGACGAGGCGATGCAGCATGTTGCGGACATGTTGCAGAAGATTGGATTACACCACGCGACGAAGCAAGACGAGGCGAAAACGATGCAGCATGTTGCGGACATGTTGCAGAAGATTGGATTACACCACGCGACGAAGACTGGAGATATTTTGGTTAGTGTTCAAGCACCTGCAAAAGCCCCTGATGACAGTGAGAAGGAGGATACTGTCGAAAGGGAGGAAAAGCTGGATCGTTTGCGGCGACAGTTGAAGACTCAAGCTCTGAGCTCGATACATCGATTCACTTTGCCCATTAAGATTGTCCCAGTTGCTCTCGATCGGGAGCACGAGCCTGCAAACGCGAAGCTGGACACGCAGAGTACGCCGAATTGGATTAATGAAGAGATTGTGGAACGAGCAGGCTACACGGATAGAATCGAAAAGATCGCAGGAAGATCGTATCAAGGTGCTGGTGGAGAGAAAATTGACGCCAAAGGGCTCGTGACTGTGAAGTGGTATACGGAAAGCACGGCGAAAACGAGGCAGACTGCGTTTCTCGTCAGTACGGCGCGCTCGCCGTTCGACCTCATACTTGGGAATGACTGGATCGAGGAGGATGGGGGCTCCTTGATGGCAGACCCTGTCCTTGCCCTGCGGCCACTGCCAATTACGAACGGTAAGCGGCTGAATTCTTTAATTTCAAGCAGCAAGCTCTGAAGCCACAGAACAATACAGGAAGATGCAAGCTAATGCGCACCTTCGCAACACCGAAGACGATGAACTCGCTCCTCTGCGACGCGCGCAGGAGAAGAGCGCCCGCGAGCAAATGCGTATGCAGAAGTGTCTTGACAACACATCCCGCGCGATAACAGCTCGCTCGACCAAGCTCAACTCGTTGACGACAACAGAAGCGGTCCCATCAGCACAGCCATCTATTGCTGTTTCGCCGACAAGACACAGTCTGGATATGTTGCCTGCGCCTGATTCAAGCTCCGTACAGATAACCCCTCAATCCTTGGCGCAGCCTCAAAAGCTATCAGCTCAGAGCGAGCCATCAAAGACATCACAGACTTCTGATTTGAGTCTTACTGACTTTCAAATGCAGCCCGAGGATGAACGTCCCGAGCTGCGTCGTGACGAAGTCTGAGCAGATAGCATTTTAGGAGCAATCTCTTTGTACCCAGCAGTCTCTGAAATGATGTCTTGATACAGCTTTAGTAAGAACTCTTCTCACAGATCTTGAGCCCGACCTCTCACACATCTCGAAGTCTAGTATACACACTGGGAATGAATTTTCAGACGTGGTGATCACAAGTATTGCTTAATCGATAGGCGAGAAGACTCTTCCTACCGCCCAGCTTGTGTTGTTCGAGGGGCCATGCAGCAGGATTAGTCGCAGGATCGGTCTTTTCACTGCGTTCCTGTTTGATTTCCGTTGTAACCCGGATCCTTTCAGTAGACTTGGAATCCTTGTCTTTCTCATCCAAGCTATTGGCGGAAGAAGTGCATTGTAGTTCTATGTCTATGTCCATATTGCTCTTGATCATCTGAGCATCCGAGTCACGTGATGCGATGGGCCAGCGCCGTGCCTCGATGTGTCATCTCAAGACGATTCCACGATAGATGCCGGGCGCAGCACCTACCCAGATAACTAGAGTCGTTTGCTCGTACTGAGAAGTAGAGCAAGACCTGTTCTACTGACCGAAAGCACACTCGATAAGAACCCAGTACTGGAGCCAGGTTGGGAGAACCCATGAAGTGTGCTACCTGTAGATCCAACCTGGACTATCCGGATCGCGGCGGTAGCGATACGAAGGAGGCCAAGAGAGAACAGTATATAGATGCCAATCTTCCGACACACTCCAAAGCACAGACCTGGTAGTAGACTGAGAGGTATCAACATTATCGACACATCGGTAGAAACATCGAGTGCATAGTTGAGGTAGAGACTAATGTAGGAGCCGCGTTTGGCTTGCTCGCCAGCGCAGGGACTTAGCGTCCATAGGTCGTCTGTCCTCCAGCCGCAGCTGAAGACCGAGGAGAATATTGTGCCGAAAAGGGCCTAGGTATGGCAATCAGCAACATGTATTGCCCTGCGACTGCTGCTCTTGTAGGATTGTCTCACCAATCCGCAGAACGCCATGTCCACCCTCCACCGCATCTCGTAGGATGTAACTCGTGTACCCAATTGTTTGTAGAAAACTAGGACGGAGAACTTGATAGATTACAACAGGATGTGGAGAATGTTTGTGCAGACGAAGGATTTCTTTACGGTTGGTGTGAAATGGTCCATAGAGGCCAGACCTGCTCGTCTGAGAAGAAAATCGCCCATGTTGAAGAGAGCAAGGGCGATATCCAGGTATAGTGCGGATATGATAATGTAGCAGCTGAAGGCCACTAGAAAGAGGTAAACATCGAATGGGAGCTTTATCGATGTATGTACATCAAACGCAAGTCGCAGAAGCGAGATGCAGACTGTAATGGAGAGTAGGGCAATGCTTGTTACTGTCGCCAAACGCTCGGGTATGCAAATGCTGGGCAGGTGAATGGAGACTGATTACAGTGCGTGCAGTAGATGGGACTTGCTTAACAGTAGGATAAAGATGATCAAGTCGTTGCTGTGAGGTAAAGACGAGTGACAAATCTGCGGCCGATCTGCCGGTGCTGGTGGCCCTACCTCGTATTTTGGCAGAAGCAAAGGCACAGAAGCGGGCTGTGACCCTTGAGAAAGAGAATGTGGCCTTGAAGACCGATAAGGAGAGGTTAGAGGGTGAGCTGGAAGCGGCGCTGGACTTTGCAGAAGAGGTGGTGTCTAGGGTAACGGACATGACGGATAGCTTGGAGGCATTGCACATCAAAGATCATTCTTAATCGATACCCATTTGCTTGCTGTCTTCATTGTAATTATATCAAGAACCAAGACAACTACTTTGCCTTCTCTTTCATCTCTTTGGTCAATTCCTTCATCTCTGCACGACGCTTCGCTGCTTCTTTACGCGCCTCTGCAATCTTCTCTACCGCATCATCAGACGTTTTCTTCAGTGCCTCCGATTTGGCCTTTGTCTCCGCCTCCACTTTCTGAGCTTCTTGCAGCTTCTCCTGCAGTTCCTTCTCTTTCTGCTCGTGATCGCCCTCTTCCTTCTTCAGCTGTTCCAAATCTTTCTTCAAGGTTTCTACGGCCTGTGAATTTACTGCCAACTGGTCATTGGTCTTCTTGTATTCGACCAACGCAGTCGCGCTCGTGGACAGATGCTTCTTGACGATCTCTGCCTCGTAGACCTGGTTTGCAGAGAGAATCTGCAAAGAGATGTGATCCTCCATGTTAGTTTCGATGATTGGGTTCTGTGCCAGGGTATTGGTTGCACCAGAGAAATAACTGTTGACCAGCTCCTCTCCCCAGTCCGCGCCGCCCAGGAAGGCCGCATTGGCACGGACTCTCGAAGCCACTTTCGGATCGGTATGTGTTTTGAAATAAGCGGTCATGCGGGTCTTCATATGTTCCTTGGCAGAATTCTCCACTGTTCTGCCGGGGATCGAATCGACTTCATGTTGGCGCTCGTCCCAATTCTTGAGACTGACGACATCATTACGTGAATCTTCAGGAAGTGCCTTGAGGCCGTTTTCGACACCGGTTTTCGCAGCTTTGCTCAACATCTGCTGATAGTCTTGATTCTTCACAATGTCACCCAAGTTGACTTGCTTCATGATCTGGTCCTGGGACACACGAGCGGCTTGTCCGCGCAAAGACTTGACTTTCTTCCGACCCTTAGCGTCAAGAATCTCACCGCGTGCGTTGATGCGGGCAAGTTCCGCCAGGGCCTCTTTGGTCAGTTGCTGCTGTTTTGCCTCTTCGGCCTTTTTCTTTGCCGCATTTACTCTGCGGCGCCACTCCACCACGATCCCTAGTCCGACCACCGTAGGGACGCCAAGAGCAAGGCCAGTAATCAGGCCCACGTTCGGTCCCTCGGGCGGAATAACCGCTGCCGGGCTGAAAGCAGCAGTCGTTCCTGCAAAAGCCTTGATGTTATTGGTCTTTGTATTGGTCATGACACCTGCGAAGGAAGTTTCAATGTCATCTCCAGAAGAGTCCACATCGGTGGTAAAAACTATTTTGTATATGGTGTTGATTGTAGCATCAGACCATGTAAAGGACGGGGGATCGGTGGTGTCGTTACGGATCGCAGTGAAATTCTTGTCTCCCATCGTGACAATACTCTTCAGTCCTTCGTATGAGAGGAAAGTGCCTTGGAGAGTTTGAGGTGCGGTGATCCTGTATCGACCTGTGAGTGCCGGGCCGTAGACATTTCCCTTTGTAGTCGATGCCGCGCGCTTCGCTTTCAACGTCGAATTGACGCCCGCAACATGATCCATGTACTTGGACAGTGCAGAGCCCTTCTTCACAGGTAGAAGCGACACCAACGAAAAGATGTCGAGATTCTTATAGCCAAAGTCGCTCTGAATGGAATTGTATGTGCTCGTTGATCCGTTGAAGAGGAACGTGTACGGAAGATTTGCACGACGTTTGGGATTAGCATGGACCAGTGGCGTCATCAAGGCGTCCACGAATGCTTTGGCCAATTTGATTGACGGGTCAGCATTGGACACAGCACGCTTGCTGAAGGTCGACTGATGAGGTGTTGGTGTCCCTCGAGGTCCCTGAGCTGACACACGTGTCGTGAACTTGGAGTGGCGTCCATGGTCGAGAATCTCCAGAGGTGTGGCCGCGTATGCCGGTGCGTCAGGGACAACAGCATCTTGTCCGAGACTTGCAGAAGCAGAGGCAGTCCAGGAAGCAAGGCAGGCGAAAGCCGTCAGGGTTCGGCCGAGTAGCAGCATAGCTATGAATGGAAGCTGTGCTCTGAATTTCGTCCAACCTGGCTGGCATGGTGCAGTCGAGGCTATTTGTAACGTGTACCATTCTCAGCCGCTCGCGACCCAAATGCAGCGAAGTCTTTGCGATCCATGCGTGCTAAACAGAGTTGCCTAAGCGAACAGCTTTAGTGGCTGACGGGTATTCCATAATCAAGCTGGAAAGACGACGAGCGAAACAGCGGTGGAAGGCCGACGGGTAGAATAGCCTATTCCATAGAACCAATCAATCCGGAAGGAGCCTATACCATATTCAAACTGGAAAGGCGACGAGCCAAACAGCGGTCCAAGGTTGACAGGTAGAATAGCCTATTACATTATCAATCTGGAAAGACGTTGAGCGAAACATCGTCCAAGGCTGACGGGTAAAATAAGATACTCCGTATTCAAGCTGGAAAGACAACTGGCGAGACATGGAAACCCCGTTTGTGCGTAGACCCCGTTCGGAACCCCGTGCCCCGTTTGTGCCCTTTGGCGATAGTTCTGGGAAAACCCGTTGTGCGCCTTTGGCGACAATTCCATCTCTTTCGGCCGATCTTCGCTATGACCATCATGGCGCTGGCTCTAGATTGCCATGAGAGTGCGAAGCTTGCTGGACGGCGCAAGTGTTGGCCAGGCGAAACGAGATACTCGTCCAAACAACGACGGTTGAGGCTCGCGTTGTTTTCTAGAACAAAGTTTCGCTGGTGCACATGTCTCAACGGGTATGGTGTACACTGCGATTAGTTTCGGCTTCGACATGGACGAGTAGATTGTTCGCTTTACATCGTAGTTGTAGATAATGAGCAAAATAGTGGCGGGCTTGCAGCTTTCTGTCCATAGTTTTAGCTGCCCATACCATGTCGCTCACGACCATACCAAGTGCCAGCTTGGTGCTCCCCACATCGCTACCTACTTTTGGAAGTATTTATGCCTCCAACTTCGCGGCCTTTGAACGCAACAACGCCACGTACATTTTCACTCCAAACAACTTCACTTTGAGGCCTGGTCTGGGCTTCAACACCTCTTCCCTTTATGTCTATGCGGAGAACATCATCCTCGGTGGCAATTATCACGGGCAAGGGTTCTCAGGGAAGACTTTGGGGCTCTATTGCGACACATTGACACTCGCCACCAACGTCACAATTGACGTTTCCGGTCTACCTGGCTCGGATGGGCTGCCCTATGCATCGGACGGAGGCAGCAATGTGGATGGCCGGGCTGGCCAGCGTGGTGGGACGATCGACTTGTTCGTGCAGAACAACTTTGAAGGCCAGCTGCAGTTGCTCAATTTGATCGCAAACGGTGGCGATGGGGGAAAAGGTGGTGATTCTTCATCAGAATCGACATCAAAAGTCAGTTTGGGAGGCAATGGGGGTGCTGGTGGTTTGTCTTTCCCTAAGTCCTATCTGGGTGAATTGTCTTTTACTGACAGCTAAAAGGCAACATCACCATCCAGTATGGATCTACAGCGACCCGTCTGAGCATGGTGCTCTCGAAAGCATTGCAAGGCACCTGGCAGAATGGTGCATCTCTTTTATACAAGTCAATGACGGCGGACCCGGAGGCTTGGTCGGCCACGGGCGTCAACACGACAGACACTCTTTCGATCATATCGAGGTTCCAGGAACAGACCATGTCACTTGGCAATCTGCAAACCCAGTTGAACATTGTGGTAAAAGACGCGCTTGACAAAGAAGCAGCAGTCCCGGCAAAGGCTTTGTATGACAAGCTAGCCAAGTTGTCCTCCAGTTCGGATCCTCCACTTCTCACTGACGCTACGATATCCTCTGTTAAGGCTCTTACCGCGAGCGCGGCTGCGTACAATAGCAACCAGTTCGATGCGGCCATCCTCAAGAGATTTGTCAGTCGCATGAAAGCTTTTCAGATTCCTCAGTCCAAGGATCAAACGCTCAGGGCAGCGGTAGATGATCTGAAAATCACCTTGACCAAAGCCCGTCAGGAAGTGTTGGGTAAAGTCAAGCGCATGGCAGTGACAAGCGGCGGTGGGTCCACCAAAGTATTCGTTTGTGATTTCTTGCGCTAAATAACGTTCAGGTACTCCCGGACGCAGTGGTAAGGCCGCCATCACCCTACAAGCTCCAACCAAGAAAGCGACTCGGGGAGGTGATGGTAGGCTCCAGGTGCACGGCCTCGTATTCGATGGAAGGAGAGCGGACGTTGACTTTCAATCCGCCTACATGCTTCCCGACCAGATCCAGATGGTTCTGGATAACGCGAATGATCTATTCTTCTCCAACGAGACCGACAACATTATCCAAGCCCAGACAATCTACCTGAGACTGGTAGAAAGGTTGAGCAGCGTGGATGCGCTTAATACAAATTCAGGAATGGATGCCGCCTTTTCACGTCTGAATAAAGTCAGCTTGGCATCAACGAGCACTCTGAAATGGCAGCAAAGGCAAGCAAAGCTGATGTGCGCCCAGATCATCGCGGGTCAAGATATGTTTGGACACGAAGCGAGCTGGGTTCCGAGGTTGTCCTACACATTCTTTTCAGGCAAGGCTCAATCGCGCATTGATAATCTGGTTAAATTCGAGGACGGATTCCAGAGCTACGTTAAGAAACTTGACAATCAGATCGGAGCCTCGAGCTTCATCGAGGGGATCAGCTCGGAGCTACGCAAAAATGCGGATGAGGCCACCCAGCGTATGCGATACTATGGTAGTGACAACGGGCCACTGGCAGCTGCCGCCGAACGCGTCGATAGCCTCACTCCTGTCCTCGTGCGGAAGCACGCTGCCGTGTTGGCATTAATGCCAAATCTGATAAATCAAATCAACCAACAGACCAATTTCGATTGGGGCACCATGATCGAGGCTCTCGGAGGATTCGCTTTTGGAGGCGCCAACGGAGTCGCGCAACTCACCAACTCCGCGTACAAGTTTCAAACACAGATCAAGGACAGAGACACTGGGGCTTGGGTGGATAAATCAAAGGTGGTGGATGACTTGGAAGAGGCGGGGAAAGACCTGGTCTCTGTGGCGAATGCATGGGTGACCCGCAAGGACGGATCCATCACGGTCGACGAAGTGCGATCGAAGAAGCTCCTGGCCAGTCGAGATCAGATTGAGAGCGTCCTAAAGCAATTCAAAGCCGGCCTTCCCAGCAGTGTAAGCGCAGGGTTCACCAAAGCTCTGGATGACTACGTCAACACAGCCCTGGAACGCAACAATGCGGCCATTGAGTACAACAGTATCTTGCGCTTGTGGCTCCAGGCTTCGGCCGATGCCGACTATTACAATGCCGCCAAAGATGCCGCCGGACAAGCACAGCTGGCCGCAGACCCGACACTGCCGTCCGTCGTGAATTGGTTCAAGAGGAAGATCAATGCCGAGCAATTGGAAATCATGCGACTGCTTACCTATGGTGCATCCGCCATCCGATTCTGGGGGCTTGTAGAGTCGGGCCAGGTCAGAAACTTCTCACCCGGTCCCCTGCGAGGTCATCTGGACTTGCAATCTAACCTCGATCAACTCACTCAGGACTTTGAAGGCGTATTGGCCGGCTATGCCGAGAATACGATCACGCGATTCCCTCGCACGTCCGGTCAGGGCAAGTTTTGGCGCCTGCCTCGCAGCAACCTACAACAACTGAAAGAATTGGTCAAAGCAAGCGACACGGTGAACAATGTGTCTGCTCACATCACCACCTTCACGATACCAGCGCCCCATACGAGTAGTGCCAACGACGACCTCGCCGAGAATCGAAGGCTGTTCTTTGACAACTACAACGTGAGAATCAAGCAGATCCGTCTTTGGCTACCTGGTGCGATCGTGGACCCTGCTTCATCGGCCCCTTCTGGGGACAAGAGACGTCCCTTGACCGTGCAGATCACGCATCTGGGACACGAGACCCTGATCGATACTAAGCAAAATCCGCACACATACATACATGACATCGTCAGGTATGGCTTCGAGTATGATACGACCAAGGTCAAGGCCGTAAGCGACTGCACAGCAGACAAAGTATACGACTCGGAAGAAGTGTTGGAGACGACGTATGACGGTGTGAGCCGAAACCCCTCTGCCGGGACATACGCACCCATTGGACCATTCGCGACTTTTACCATATCTATCGACCTGGGCGCCAACCAAGGCCTGAATCTTACTCGGGTTGAAGATGCCTGGATCGAGTTTCACGGTTGGTACAATGCCGGATGAAGCACATCAGTCATTCCCATTTGTTACGCTCTTCAGCCGAGTAGAACTACCCTCGATGTAGGATAGAGTCCAAATATTTTGTCATCGAGTCACTGTCTGAATGCATTTGCTGATCTCTGTCCTGCTATCTGGTAGTAGAATTACACGCTGCCCGGGTCTATGTTGCATGCGAGGCAGACCCAAAGCAGACGGCAATTTGTATCACGTGATCTCATTCTGAGGGGCACGCCCACTAGCTCTAACACTGGAGTACCATGAACGGCACCAACAAAACCTCACCCGGGTCTCCCAATAATCTCAGAACATCGAATGTTGAAATCCACTACGACAACACATTTTTACCTGTTCGCTCTCCCCCTAGTAATTTCGGCGCAGACTCGGAGAATCCGAACGTCTTTTCATGAAAGAAGAACGTGCAACATCCGTCGAACGGCGTGCGAATAACGGTTGTAGCCATGGAAGCTCTCGCTTTCAACTGTTCCCTGTTCGATAATCCTCTTGGCTAGAAAGCAAACGAAACGGTTCCAGACTTGAACTCCTTCGGGGGTAAGTTCAGTGGTAGTCATGGGCCTTAGTCGTGGACCTCCTTGACCGAGCCTCATCCCTATGAAACTACATTGATCATTTCTGGAGTTGCCATTGTGTTTCCCAATATGGTTATTCTGTCACAGAGGCTCATTGCCATTGTGGCGCTTGCATCATGTACTACGGTAGCCGCATCCAGGCTGAATATGGACGACCTTTCCAAGGCCATGACCGGCTTTCGCAGCCTCAATGGATGGGATATGCTGGCTTCGTACGATATGTCAGTCGTACAATCACTCTTGCAAAACGAGATGAAGCTGAGCGAGGATACTTTTGCGCTACCTACTTTCATCAGCACAGAAGAAGGTATTCACTGTGGAAGTGTTTCTATATGATTATTCCCAAGTTCTGACACCGTCAGATCCCTTTGACCAAGGCGCTGCAACGAATTGGACGGTCAAAGTCAACTTGAGTAAACCCACGCTCTCTTGGAGCGACAACATGAGTTCTGTCCGACTTCGTTTCGGCCTGACTGGAAATTTCACCGGCCGATTGAGCTCGGGCAGCATCCGAAGCAATCGTCTACCAGATGGACTGTCGCTTGACGTGTCGAGTAAGCTGTATACAGTCCAAGGTACCATCAAAAATGACACGTTCGTCAAGACAGCTGGCACCAGCGTCACAGCTGGACGTACTGTCGTCATTGATAAGTCCGAAAAGAAATCAACACGTGCCGTCTGCGTGTCGTTCGCTCCTCGGACAGCTAGGATCATCGGCGATAAGTCAAGACGGACCAAGGTACAAGATCTGATTGTGACTCAGATCAACAATCAGTTCGGCCTCAAAGTCTTTGAGTACTGCATCGCATCATTAGACCCTACAAAAGCAGTCTCGCCTACGCCTGGGGTGGTCATTGAACCGGTGGCTTTTGTTCTAACCATGAGCAAAACCGATTCCTCCTGGGCGCTACACTTGTGGATGGCGACCAAGGACGGTGTGAATGATGGCCAACTTCCTACAGACACGCGTGAACTTGTCTTCAATCCTGGCAAAAAGATTGTCAGCCCCATCCCGTCAGGCTACAATGCAAGCATCATTTTGTCCCACGACTTGATCATGAGGTCATACTTTGTGGTATGTATTGTCAGTACGCCATCACGAGGACGCACTGACAAATTAGCCGGGTCTTACAAAGAACATTCCGGATGTCAAAGAAAAGGCGACGTATACACAAGGTATGTTGTTCGGGTCATCTTATGCTGTATACCTTTGCTGACAACGACTCAGGAGGAGTTCGATTCCAAGGGCACTTCAATCGCCAGAATTTCAACGTGCCAGCTAGGCACTGGGAATACTCGGACAGCGATTTTACATACAATTTTGATTTCAACGGGTTTGACTGGAATCTCGGTGATGGAATCGTTTCCATCGACCTCGATGCCGGAGCGAAGAACATCAGCACTACACAGCCGAATTATGCGCGCTACGAATACACCTCTACCGAGACAAGATGGGTGTACGAGCCGAACGATGATGTGATCCACATCACCAACAGATTAAAGGCCGAGGGCGGATGGTATTTCGACAAGAACGGAGGCCTGCGCTTCGGCTTGACTCCAGCCGTAGGCGCACGGTTTGTTCCTTCATGGAGGGGGGATGACGATTATCACAATCAGTTATACATAGCCGTCTACCGCGACTGGTTGGAGTGGAGCCGCAAGTCTGCTCCCATTACCTGCAACATCTCTTTGCCGATCCTAAATTACCTAGGAGCAGCAACCCCCTTGTTTCCTTCAAACATCCGCTTTGTCCCTGGAAAGCGCATCGCTACTCCCTTCGATGTTATACTTCCAGGGAACATTGCTCGCATCTGAGGGAGACTTTATGGGTGTTGAATTAGGGCTATGTAAGCACGATGCTTGCCCTCCTTCCGAAAATGAGAGCTATAGTGCAAGCGTGGATATCGATCTGAGTCCACAAGGGCTTTATGTGGCTGATCACTTCCATAGCGTCTAGCTCTGTAGCTCGGCTTCCTATACCATCTCTTATTGAATGGAGGATTTAAATCCTATGGCGCTCACAGATCTGTCTCTGTTGCTGTTGTCGGCCTGCAAATCCCTGCTCCAGGTGTCTGGATGTCAGCATAATCTATTGTTCAAGAAAAGCAAAAGAGATCAGATAAAGCCGGAAAGCCGAAAGGTAGCGAAGCTAAAGTACTACCGGATAAACAGTCATCACGCGCGATGAAAGGGCTAATGAGGCGGGCGGCCAATATTGTGAATGGCCACCGTGACGAGACCGGTAGTCCCTACGGCCCTCTGACAGAGCTGCCTGGTACAGAGCATCTTCCACGGAGAACTGAATACAAGCTGGTGAAGAAGGGTGAAGAAGAACGACGATGACGATGAAGACGACGAGGGCCATGAGTGCAAGCGCAGTAAGCACCACAAGCATGACTGGCACATTGAACAGTCTCTGGCATGACAGGAAAGATTAAGCTTATAAGCGAACCTGAATCTGCAGCGCTTCACACCCTCGCATATTTGGAAGGCATCGAGCCCTGCAAAGGTGATGTTTACGTCATCTGCGACGCTGGCGGTGGCACTACGGTCCTCATCACATATGAAATCGTCGATACTGATCCCATGCGGTTCAAGGAAGTTGTGCCAGGCGTGGGTAGGGTTTGCGACGCCATCTTCCTCGACCGTGCATTTCAAGCCCTGCTGCATGCCAAGATCGGCGGAGCAATGCTTCCAGGGCATTCGTGAGCATTTCGAATACGCCTTATACTACGCGAATCAGACTTTCGAGACTGTAGTCAAGCGCACGTTCGATATGGAGGGTATATCAATCCGGCAGCGAGCCGACGGATTCGAAATACCACTGCCTGGTGTTCCAGATGCTCCCGAATTAGGCATTCGCATGGGAGCCATCAAAATCACGTTCGGGGAGATGAACACGATTTTCGAGGACGTCGTCCGCGAGATTGGCGACCTGATCAAACGGCAAATCACTCATGCTTGCAAGGTCGAAAACACACCAAAGAGTGTCGTCCTCGTACGTAGTCTAGGCCAGTCACACCATCTATATCGCAAGCTTGTTGAGCGGTTCTCAGATTTGACACCGAAAGACCAGCAATGGGCTAAAGGCACGGAGCGCTTGCGGATCATTCAAAACTCCGAATCTTGGGTAAGCGTTGTCAAAGGAGCCGTGTTCCACGGCCACGGCCAAAAGAAGCAAGTGGTGAGTAGGATGGCAAGACGTCATTACGGTGTGCGTCACAATCCAGAGTATGCGAAAAGCCACCCGGAAGGCCGCAAGATCAAGGATCCGCTCACCGGCGTATATCGCACGCAAGATCAGATGCAGTGGCATGTCAGGAAGGGCGCCGTCATACAGACAAGTAAGTGCATCGGCATCAGCTTCGAACGACTGCACAAGGACGCTATGCTGGAGGAATTCGAGATCGAGCTGCTCTCGTGCAACCAGGATTGCGCCCCAGAATACTACGTTAACGGCACGTTCGTCGAGCGTATGCTGACATTGCGCGTGTATTGAGGCGTAGTATTCTATAAGCAGTGGAAGAAAGAGTGCAACGATGATGGCGATGTGTATTACTCGCTGCAGTACGAGCTGGGGCTGGTCATCGGTCCGGGCGAGGTCAGATTCGACATACGCTCGAGCAAGACTATCCGCAAGTGCGAGAGGACCGAGTACGAATAATGCTTGGGACCGGCAGCTATGAGGGGAGGCTTCGGAGATGACGAAATGGTGGAAAGGGCCACACAGATCGTGGACTTACCACGCAGGTTGAAGTAAGCCACGGGGACAGGACGAGACTGGCAGCGGCGGCCCGGGAGAAAGCAGCCTGCATGGTATAGTCTATAGCAGAGACCACGCTCGGAAGATTCGATCAGCCGGCTCGGCGAAAGCTGACTAGTGTGTCGTGACCGTAAGTGCTTGAGGACGTTGTACGAACGTGGCAGTAGACCTCTCGTCGACCGTGCATCGGCTGGGGTTTCTGCGCCAGGTACAATCGCGCCCGGCGGAAGCTAGCCCATTACACGCCAAGGTGACCTTTGGGCGTCTCCTCACTGAAGATTACGCGAAGCCGTACCTCGCTGGTCTCGGAATCGTTAGACGTCCGCAAGCCGATAAAGTACTAGGTGGTCTAAAAGTCGACAAGATGCTAGGGACTCTACGACCATAAGCCGAGGTGATGATTATCTCTTAACATCTGAGCGACGAGCCCAGCATGCGCAATCCCGGTCAGCTCGCGTATACCTTCAAGACACTGCACGATCCACAGCCTCAGCTCTTGGGGCGCCTCGCGCATGCCGCCGATAATTTCCAGCGGCCAGACATACCAAAACGTAGCTCCCAAGAGCGGTACGCCTCCAGCCTCGAGGTCGGAGGCCGCGAGCGATGGTCGAAAGCAGAGCGGGATCGTCGCGCACACGGCTGTCGCAAGCTCCTTGACCTTGGGACTTGGTCTCTCTCCTTGCATGCCATACATCGCATGATGCACGGTGACAGCCTCGCACGAGTCGGCGCAGTCCAGTATGCTCATGATCAAATCGTGATTGATAACCCGTGCCGCGCGAATCTTGTTCCACGTATGCTCGATGAACCTGGAAGTGTAGACATCGCGGCGTGAATTCCACCACTGCCGACTTGGCAGTGAGATCGGCTGCATCGACGGGTACCAGGCGGGTGGCAGCGATCTCGCCCACCCGTCAAGATCCCGGTCCAGCGCAACAAGATTGGACAGCAGACCCGGTGCGTTTCCTCCCTTGCTGCAGTGCGCCTGAAGATCTGCCAGACGGATGAGCAACATGTCGGCCGCGTCAAAGTGTATGCAGCTTGGACGCTGGCGTCCGCACTATGTCGCAAGCATTTTAGCGCTGTTGTGCCGGCTTGAGCACTAGAACTAGAACTACTCTAGCTCTAGAACTAGTAGTTCTAGTCCGGTTTCACTCACCCGAATTTTTCTTCGAATGCAGGTGCGACAGCCTCTGCTGGGACCTCCTACGTTCACCATGTCGGCCACATGTCAAGACAGGCAAAGCCATGTGCTGAGAAATCCGTCGACACAGAAGCAGCAATTGGTGTTTGGAGAGTTCTGAACAAAGGGTGCGATAGTCGCCTCGTTCTGCCTCGATCTGGGTTGGGCTGGTGACAAAGAATATTCTGGGAGCACGAGCGTGGAGGACCATGACAAAATAGAAATGTCCCTGCTCTCAATCGTCGGGACAAGCAGCTTTTGCAGCCATGCGACACCCTAGCTGTGACCCGTCCTCTAGCAGAGACCGTCGGTCATACGCCCGATATTGACGGTTGGAACAAATGTAATACAATCTTTCATGGAGGCGGATGACTCCGGTTGTCATCTTTACGAGCACAACGAGTTGCAATTGCAAACACATCTGTCAGGTTCCCGAAGGTATGGGCATGGCAGGTCGCTCTCTTGTTGACGCGTAGGTCTCGACCCTCACTTCCCGCATTCCTCGGGCCTCGCCTCCTACGTTCATGCTGTTCGCCGATCATGGATCCTTTCGGTCTCACACTCCATTGGGGAGCTCGAACGTTTGGAGGAAGCACCTTTGTCGCCTGCGGAAGCCCTTCGAGCAGCAACGAGTGTGCCCACATTCTGGCATCGACTGTATGATCGCGACACAACCGCTGCAGGGCAGCGTGCTGACCTGGTGCGTGTGGGAAGTGATCCGCTGGTCACCATTAGCAATCCTCGAGATATTTCACGAGTCTGTCTTGGTGGCGTTGAGCACAACAATTTCACAAGGGTCCAGCAACGTCTCCCGACCCTGGTTACATCCTCAGGAATGGGACGGCGAAGTCCTCGCAAGTAAACCTTCCTAGAAAAGTGGGCTGATGCGTGAGCGATGGGATCAGTTCAATCTCCTTCCATCGAATCTGCCAATGCAAGCGGCTAATTATGGCCGAGATTGCTCCTCGAGCTTCCTACATCGTTTTATCTGTTCCTCGAGCCGAGAAACTCGCTCTTGGTCCCAACCGCTCGTCCATTTGATCTTGCTCTCGGACAAATCGGTAGCACCTAAACGTACTTCATCACCAAGAT
>CAWLAL010000268.1:25726-52842 GCA_963854785.1 Vaccinium vitis-idaea | reverse complement strand
GGAAACGCTCTTGCCGCTCCACGTCCCGAACATTGTTGCTTCGCTCACTGAGAGCATCCCGGTGCTTGTTGGCTCGCGCAACCTCTTCTTCCTCCTTGCGAATCTCCTCCTGCACATCGCCTAACAACCTTGTAAGGGACTGAACGTCCGCGTTCAGAACTGTGAACGTGTCCGCGCTGGTTTTGAGCGCCCTGTCACGCCGCTCAAGCCGCTCAATTTCGGCCTTGTCTGCTGCCAGGCTGCTGCTGAGCTCTCGAAGGTTGTTCTCCAGCGCTGCCGGACTTTGTTGTGTGTATGGCCGCAGCTTGTCCGCTTCCTTGCGCACGGTCAATGCTACGACATTCTTCTCCTCGAGCATTGCTTTTAATCGGCTTTGCTCTGCCTTCGCGCGCTCCAGCTTCTCCGTCACCCGTTCTTGGCCCCTTTTCAGCTCCAGAAGGCGCATCTTCAATTCCTGACTGCGAGCCTCCTTGTCCTTCATTGCTTGCTCCATGTTCGCCCTGTTCCGCTGCATCTCAGCCAGTTGGTCTGTACGATCCTGATTCTCTGCATAGACACTCTCGACTGCGACTTTGGTCTTGTCTAGACTGTTGAAGTGCTCGTCTATGACAGCTGTCTGGCTTTCGCGGAAACGGATGAAGTTGATGATGTAGCTGAATATCCGTACCAACCGCGGGTGTGTTGGACGGTACAGATCCGAGAAAGTGAAGTCTTTGACACCACATTCGAGCAGTAGCCGTCGAAGCATAATGAAGAATCCCATAAGCTCGCGCGTGTCTGCAGTGAAGATGCGATCGGCATCATTGTCGCCACACATGTCCTCGGCCGCTGCTCGCATTGCTGGCGCAACCACTTCTCTCGTCGTATTGGTGAGAAGTTCCGCAAACCACTCAAAGACCTTTTGGATCTGTTGCGGATTGGGCTTCTGAAGATCAGGCACGCTGAAGTTGATGCCTATATCAGATATGCAGCCTGCTATCTCGCGATCCGACTATGTCATGGTCAACTGACTGCATGCAATACGTGGGTATTTGCGCGCGTGTCTTACCAATGTCATAAACGCGTCTCCATCATCCTCTCTCTTGCTCCGGCCTTGCGACGACTGCTGCGAGCTTCGCGCCATACTCATGCGACCGTTGTACGTCATGTTGCTAAGTAGAATGAGTCTTGCTGAAGATTGTGTCGATAATGTCGCGTTGTGACAGAGGAGGAGTGTAAGTGGTTTGGCGTGTGGGATAAATAAACTGCCGAATTCGGCTTAGCGCGATACTATTCTAGGTTATAGCGGCACTACCATTCGCGGATCACTTTGTCCTTTGGCTTTGCAACTCTCAAAACTCATGATGTACCTTTTGATCACCAAATGTCGACAATAGTATATGACTCGGACGATGACCAGAGCTTCAAGTCACTCAACTCGCGGCAAATTCTCCGGAAGCCCTGGAGGGGTCAGATCGGAGAAGCCAGGGCGCAAAAGTCATTTCAGAGGGGAATGGACCTGGAGATATAGAACAACGATTCTCGAAGGAGGAGGAGACCAAATTGCTATCAGAATCAAACGATCTCAAAGCGTCAGCGAACAATCTGTTCGGCAAAGGGTCATTCTCGGAAGCTATCTCGGTCTATGACCGCGCTTTGTCGTCTGTTCCGAATTATCTCGACTACGAAATGGCTGTTCTGCAATCGAATATCGCAGCATGTCACATCAAATTGCAGGAATGGAAAGAAGCAGTAGAGAGCGCAACCAACGCCGCCGACAACCTGGAACGGCTGGATCCCTTGCCTAAGCCCAAAGCAAGACCAGGCGTGAGTGGCAAATCAGATGCGAAACCGGTTCACAGCAAGGGCCGCTCCAGGAAGCATCGGCAAGCCAGGTAGAGGAGGTCGACGATGAGCTGGAGAAATCAATAGATCGACTAGCCAAGAGCGGGCACACCCTCGACGAGGTGCGTAAGCTTCGGGTTAAAGTGCTGATGCGACGAGCAAAAGCACGGAGTGAGCTTGGCGGCTGGTCGGCTCTCCAAGGCGCAGAGGAGGACTACAGAGCGCTATTGGAGGTACCTACTGGGCTTTCACCGACAGACAAGCGGACAGTGCAGGGATCGTTGGTAGCGTTGGGTCCACGATTGGAAGATGCAAAGCAACGAGAGATGGCTGAGATGATGGGCAAGCTTAAAGGGCTCGGGAACACTCTACTCAAGCCCTTTGGTCTCAGCACGAACAACTTCCAATTTGTCAAGGACGAGAAGACGGGTGGCTATAGCATGAATTTTCAGCAGCAGCCCGCTGAGAAGTAATGAATGTCACGACCGGGTCACAATCAGAATAGATGTGACTTCTGTAGAGGCAATGCCGGGTTTGCTGTTGGCTTCTTGATACCTTTTAAATCTTTTGTCGTCTTAGGCGCCAGCTGTCTGTTCTTGTCTTCCTTCCCGCTTTCCGCTAAGAGGGTCCCACTTGTCAGCCAGCATCTGATCATGATGGGGACTCGACGTTCTGCAACTGTCAAAGACACCGCCTATTCGATCTCCTCGATCTTTGACCCTGACGCGGCGCCAGCGGGTGCTGTCTTGCCAGTAGCGCCAGCCTCTTCCTCCTCCTCGCCCTCTAGCGCAGGAAGTTCCTCATCATCGTCATCCTCGTCGTCATCGCCAGGGGCACCAAAGTCAGGCATACCACCAGCGCCGCCAGCGGCCAGCTTGCTGAAGTCGATGCCGCCGAAGCCACCGTCGCCTCCCATCCCACCCATTCCGCCCATTCCACCCATACCGCCCATACCGCCCATACCGCCCATGCCGCCAAGTCCTTCCATGCCCTCCATGCCTCCCATTCCACCCATGCGGCTCATGTAGTCATCGCCTTCCGGTGCCTCGTTCTGCTCATCCTCATCCACCCACTGCCAAATGTCAGCTTCATTTTTGAGATCTCGTAGCATTGTACGCACCTTGTCAAAATTTGTCTTGAGGAAGTGAACCTTGGCCTTGTCCTTCAGCAGCCGCGGCCAGAATTCCTCCTTGAGCTCCTTCTTTCGCAGTACGAGCTCAATGTCGCGCGAGGTGTGGTTGATTTTGCTCTCTTTGGGATCGATCTCCTCGAAAAAGTCTAGCCTCACGTGGTAGTCTGCCTTTTTGCTCTGCGAAAATCCTGTGAAGTCAAGAAAAGTGGGTTGAATGTCGAGCTTGATCTTCTTTGGGTCGACGTCAGGTACCGAGATTGTGAGGTACACGTGGTTCTTCTCGGCTTCGCTGCTCGAGGAGCGCTGGGCCCAGGTCACTGTCCATGGGAGTCAGCTTCTTACCGCTCGATGATGCGCCAGCTGGCAATCATACCTTCGGGGGTGACCTGCTTGCTGCTTGTTGAACTCATGGTTGCTTCTGTGATTTCAAAAAGGGAGGGCACGGTTTGGGAAGTAAGTTGAAGGATGTATGGTGAAGCACAAATGTGAAGTGTACCTTTGATGCACCATTTCAGAAGCTTTGAGAAGGCAGTGGAACTGAAACCCCGCCACACCCCACTCAACTCACAAGCATCACCATTACTTGCAGTCCCAGAAGCAGCACAAACACAAGTAATAGTTAATTCTGGGTCACGCATGCGGGCGATATTCTGCGATGGAGATATCTGGAATAATTCTAACCACCTCATGGTATTGCTCGGCTCATGGGTGTCGGCATATTGCCATGTAGATGCCTAAACGTTGGCATCTTCTGCATTCTTACGTGAACCTCGTCCGTTGATTCCCAGCCTCCGTCTTCATGTAATTGCACCGACCCAACAACAGACACCGAGTCAACGCGGATTGCCTCATTGTCGACCTGTCCTGCTGGTGGACTTCATCCGTTGTGCGGCCATTGTGGTCGGCAATTGCAGCACCCCCTTGATTGTAGGCATCCTCACACCATGCAAACTGTCAAGCAGATGTTCTGGGGCGTATCGCCAGAAGAACAAGTATGCCACACCCTCTAGGCCAGCATGAGATCTGGACTGACTAGCGCACAGAAACGAAAATGCAACACCCTTATCAGACAGAATGCGCGCAAACTTGATCGCGACATCAATCACCTCAAGGCCCTCGAGATCAAGACAAAGGGCTTGATACAGCAAGCTGCTAAGCGAGGAGAGAAGAATCCACACCAGGCGAAGCAGGCAGCATCCGAAACCCGGCTATTTGCCAAAGAGCTGATAAGGGTACGGAAACAGTCGTCGCGACTCAACGCCTCCAAGGCTCAACTACAAAGTGTTGGCATGCAAGTCAACGAGGCCTTTTCAGTGCGCAAGATCGAAGGTAGCATCAAGGCAAGCACAAGTATCATGAAGGACGTCAACACACTCGTCAGGTTACCGGAGCTGACAGGGACAATGCGTGAGCTAAACCAAGAGCTCATGAAAGCTGGCATCATCGAGGAGATGCTTGATGACACGTTGACAAACCAAGATCTGGATCTCGAGGACGAAGAAGTCGAGACCGAAGTTGAGAAGGTGCTTGGGGAAGTCCTTAAAGACAAGCTGCCACCGACTGCAGCGGCACCGGAACTTGCGCCTGCACAGCCAGTGGCGGCTGACGAAGAAGAGGAAGACCCAGAAGAGATGCTGGCGGCCATGAGAGGACGGCTCGAGGCTCTGAAGAGCTAAAGAGTGTAGCAGCATCGATCGAACCATCTTTCTTGCAAGGCGTTTGGATGTATCGTGACCAGCTGGGGCACCTCGTGTACATAGCCACCCTATCTGCAATCAACAAATGAACGACTGTATGCGTCTCATCTTAATCGAAGATGTGTCAATGTATCCCATCGTCCTGCCTAGTGAAATGTATGATATGTTGAGATTCACGTGACATGACTGCAAAGTGAGCCCTCCGCACAGAGCCGCCAAGACCCCGAGCCAACGTTGCTGCCTTCAGAGTTGTTGTCAGTCCTGCCTCTTTCCTCCTATTATCTCCAATTTCTCGACACGGTCGACTATCATCGCGCAAATCATCTTTCGCGCATCGGCAATCGACAACTCCATTCCATATCGACACCAACCAATCTCACGCCGTCACCAGAATCTGCGCGCATTCGGCGAACGTGTCACTGAACACAAATAGCACGGAACTCTTGATTCATCAACAGCAAGCCTCAAACTCATCACAAACATGTCTTCTGCACTCGACAAGAGTCTCGATGACATCGCCGGCGCTCGTCGCAACACGCGCAAGCCACGTGCGAAGCGCGCTGTTCCTGTTGCAGGTGGTATCTCCAAGGCACCAGCAGCCGCCCCCAGGGGAGCTGTCCCCAGGGCCAGGAATCAGAAAGCTGCAGTCGCCAGCAGGCCCGCACCGTCGCAGCCTGCCAGAGAGAGCAAGATCGCCGTTGGCAATTTGGTGAGCAGGATATTGCGCTATAACCAACCCACCTTACGACTAACACTGCACAGCCTGACGATGTGACCGAACAGCAGATCAAGGTATGATCTTTCCTCGACTGCTTTCAGCGCGAACCTCAGTCACTGTCCGAACATCGGTCAACTTTTTGCCCCCGGACTGGCTGCCTATACAACCAAGCTTTGCTTGCTGCTGGCATGACAGCTGTACTTGCAAAAGTGGCTGTGCACGAATAGCGTTGTCATTCTAAAGGCATGACATGAGCAGGCAAAAGATTGAGGACTGGTCAGGCTCTGGAATGACTTGGCGGGTCGATTGGCCACAAGTGTCATTACATCTGTGATCACAACCATACTTTGTCCCCCTGTCATCGAGCGAAGAGAGGAATCGGTCCGAACACCATGGGATCAATGCATGATCAGCTTCTTGCTGTAGTCTACATAAAGACCAAAAAGCAGGATGAGCGGCCATGGATGGTGCGCAGCTTTTGGCTTCCCAGCCAGAAGACAGGCACGAAAGATCAATCCACAATCGTGGCACCAAAGAGTGCTCCGCCCTGCAAGGTCATCAACGCTTAGGCTCCTTTCTTGCCACAAAGGATTGGCTGTCAAAGTGATGAGCACTGCGAGAAAGTCGACAGGCGGCAGATCCCTCTTCGCTCTATGACAAATGGTTAAAAGTTCCTGGCTGAGGCATGTCCTCGATCTCAGTGTCCAAATTTGCTCGATGCGCGCGACTCTTCGAGCCATTCATTCGATGCGGTCTTGCAGCTTATTCTAACTTTGCCTCAGGAATATTTCTCCACTACAGTCGGAGAAGTCAAGCGTGTACTGCTCAACTACAACAAGACTGGACGCAGCACTGGTACTGGCACCATCATCTTCCGCAACGCCGACAGTGCCGCCATCGCGGCCAAGACTTACAACGGTGTTCTCGTCGACAAGCGTCCCATGCGAGTAGGTAATCTATGTAACGAATTGTCCGACAAGCATGCTAACAGCCTGACCAGATCGAGCTCATCCTTGATGCTCAATCGGTGCCAGCCCCTCCACCGGCCAAATCACTCAAGGACCGCATTGCGTATGTCTCCAGCAAAAGAATTCATCACATCCGCAAAGCTAATCCACAGTAGCAATGGACCCAAGAAGGCGACAGCAAAGCCCAAGGCGACCACTAACGGCAAACCTGCTGGCGCAACAAATGGCGCGACCGGCGCTGCTACCGGAAAAGGTGGCCGCAAGGTTGGTCGTGTTCGCCGCCCCAAGAAGTCTGCCGAGGAGCTTGATGCCGATATGGCCGACTACTTCGAGCCCAATGCTTCTGCAAATGGTGCTGCGAACACTGCCGCGCCTGCCCCGGCCGCTACCAATGGCGGTGAGACTGCCATGGTCGAGGACGAGATCATGTAAAGGCCCATCCTAGCTAGCGCTGCTGGCGCGGAGATTCAGGTTGTTTCACACCACGCATCAGGCATGGACGACTCAACAACATCATTCTCTTTTCTCATCGGCAGCGGAAGTAAACAGATTGTACAACAGTCTTTTTCAAGCAATCAGGACGGGACGGGTACCACTAGCTAGCGTAATCGAATTGCATACGCCACGGTCCAGAACCATAGCCTCAAGCATGGTATTTCTCTTGACATCTCATTCATTGTACGAATAACAAGCAGCAATCTCTGCACTCCCGCTCGAGAAAGAAGACCCGACTGCCTTCAAGTTTGACAAGTACAGTCAAGCGAAGGGTTTCAGGCATAGAGGAACATGGTCGAAATGCTTCATGCACCCTTCATTCCATAACCGTGGTATCTTACACGAATGCCCATTCGCCATGATCATCGGCGTCATCATCCTCTACTCGAGACTCTCTGTCGGCGTCCAGTCTCCCGACGAAGCGTAACCATTGTGAGGCTTCGCCACTCGACCACCCAGATCCACTCTAGTTGCCGCAGTGCAGCACGAGATCATGAGGCGACCATGATAAAGTCCATTCCTGGTATCATGCTGCCATGGCAGCTGCAATTAACGCCTCTCGTACGATTCCAAGATTCAAAGAGGGTGTAGCTAGACGAGATCTGAAGGTTGTCCGTTATGTCCGAAAGTGTGGGTCGATTTGACACTTAAAGGAAGTACTCTCCAGTCCTTCCGCGATTAGTAGGGACCGCACGACGATTGTCCGGCACGGCGCTGAAGATGGTGAAGTCCGGGTCGAGGTCCTCGCCGACGGTCATGATGGAGGCTACGTTGCCACATCTGTAGCAGTAGTTTGGGGCAGACCACACTGTCACCACGTCCTGGTCTTTGAAGTGGTATTTGTAGCCTTCGTTGACGAGTTGGTGTGCGCGAGCAATGAGCGTGAGGCCATTGACGTGATTGAACTGCTTGGTCAGCGTTGTGTCATGTGAGCTTCAATCATGAACATGTGAAAGAGGAGCAAAGAAAACCAGCTCTGTTGACACCCTGGCAGGGCGGAACAGAGACACGGCAGGTAAGGGTGAAAAGGGGATGGGGAAATGTACCTCTGTAGCGACCTTGTCTCCGAACAACCAACCAGCACCCCTTGGGCTCACAGACCACGTCTCCACGTCCTCAGGATCAGACCAGACCAGATCGCAAAACGCGCCCTCATGCGGGATCTCCTGCGCCCTCGCCACGACACGGATCTGATCCAGGGTCCTGATCTCCGGGCTCAGCCCTCCGTGCACGCACAGGACCTTGCCGTCGATGATGGCGGCGAGCGTCAGAAAGTCGAAGACCTGGCAGCAGCTCTTCCACACGCTCGCGTTGCCGTACTTGTTCTGGCACTCCTCGTAGAAGCCGTAGACCTGCGTGATCTGGCGCGACTCGTGGTTACCGCGCACCAGCGTCACGCGGTCTGGGTATTTGGCCTTAAGGCACATGAGCAGCGTGAAGGTCTCGAGCGAGAAGTAGCCGCGGTCGACAAAGTCGCCGAGGAAGACAAAGTTTTGCTTGCCGTCGTTCAGTGTTGTGCGGGTCGTGCTGCGGGGCTTCTGTGATGATGCTGCTGCGGCGCCGTCGAGATCTTCGATGCCGCTGTCATCATCGTCGCCGTCGTCCTCGTCGTCCAGGCCGTCCTCCCCAAATGGCCCAACGTCTGCGGCTCCACCACTCCTAGAGCGGCCACGACCACGGGGCTCATCCCCTTCTGCACCATGCGCCGAGCCGTCTTCGTCCGTTGAGGCTGATGATGTGTATGCGCTGTCGCGCTGGAAGCGGCGCTTCATCTTCTTGCGGACTCTCGGGTCGCTGATCTGACTGGGTGGCTCGAGGTCTGCTGCTGAGATGGCGGCAGCGCCAGACGAGCTGGCTGTGGATAGTGATGGCTTTGTAGTGGAGGTGTCTGGTCCCAGCTCATCTCCTGGCATACCTCCCGCAACCTTGAACAGCTCGAGCAGGTCGTAGAATTGGCCGTGAATGTCTCCGCACACCGTGACGGGCGTCGAAACAGGCTGAATGTTTGATTCTTCCATCAAATACTCCTTGACTTGCTCGCATAAACGCTTCATGTCTGCTTCTGGGAGGTACCTGCATTGTCGCGCTTGATCTAGCCACTCATCAGGCCCAGCATTAGAAGGAAGGACTGCCGGGCCTGGCTGAGGCACGTCCGGATCCCTGACCATGATGTGTGCGGTTGTATGGGTGGTCAGTGGCTGATCTTAGACGTGCTACCTGCTCGTAATGATCATCTTGCCATGATACGTTAGTCGTGAGTATGTGTAAGTCGTGTTTCTGCTGTGAAAGATCGTGTGTTGAGTCGTGTGCTTCTCACTTTCGAGGTGATGTTTGACCGCTGCTGCAGCCCAGTCCGCCTCTTGCGCCGCACCACCATTAGCGCTTACCACTTTCGGTCATGTGCGGTGGCTTGGCACGCCGCACCTGCGCCATTGTTCACTCTTGGGCTCTCTGCGACATTATATACACCGTCAAATACTGTTGGCCGATAAGAGTCCTGTAAGATCATGCCGCCCAGGGCTGCGGCCTCTGGAAGTCAGACGGTGACTTCCGCCCCTGGGATACTAGCAGTTAACCCTGCGCAATTACAACCTCAAGCGACCAAGACATCACCGCGGCTCAAGGTCGTTGTTCGTCGTCTTCCTCCTTCCCTTACTCGTACAGAATATGAAGACGCTATCGGACTAGACTGGAGGGTCGGTGCCGGCAAGGTCGATTGGCTGGAGTATGCACAGGGCAAAGTTCGAAGGTATGCAGTGCCTTTCATTTGCCATTTGATGGAATGTGAAACTGAGCACGTCCAGCCCAGGCAAGCATCCTGAGCAGTCGCGGGCATATGTGCACTTCACCAACGATGCGCATATAAGGCCATTCGAAGGCGCATTCCTGTTGGCCACATTCCATGATACCAAAGGCTCATGGCGGCATCCCGATCTCAGGAATTTGCCACCTACCTTGGAGTTCGCTCCGTGTCAGCGTGTGCCTTCCAACAAGGCGCGTATTGATAATCGTCAAGGCCTGATCGACCAGGATCCAGAGTATATGGCTTTTCTAGAAAGCGAGACACAGGTTACACCAAGACCTCAAGCATTGGACGCTGCCCCGAGAGATCGCACAAAGGAGATCATCACTTCGACACCTCTGATTGAAGCCCTACGCGAGAAGAAGGCTGCCAAAGCCAAATCGGCTGGAGTCAAAGCTGCTAAGAGCGGTAAAGATGATGCTGTGTCAAGTGACAAAGCCAAAGGATCGACCAGCAAGGCTCGTAAGCAGGGCCAGTCCGAGACAAAGGCAACGTCGAAACGTGAACTTAAGAACAAAGACACGGTGAAGGTAGCAACAAAGGCAGACAAATCAACCACTTCAAACGCAAACGCATCCACCGCAGACTCACCAAAGAAGCGCGAGCGCCAACCAGCCAGTATCAAGAGTATGCTGCAGCGCGACCTTGGTCTTGCACCAAATCCACGTCGTAATGGCGAGAAAGCTGGAGCATCTGAGAAGGTGAAAGCCGCTGGTCAGACACCCGCAGTATCCGCTTCCAGTTCTGCGAAAATCATCAAACCCACCAAGCAAGACGCGAAGTCTTCCGGCACCTCCAACACTAATGTCGCTGCTACTGCGTCCGCTACCACTGCACCACCAAATGCGCAACCGCAAAAGGTCAAGGCGTCACAGACTAATGGTGCAAACAGTCATTCTGCGCTACCAAACCCTCGATCATCCAAGCCTAACAAACAGCTCGGTATGAGCGCCACAAAGGCTTATATCAAGCATGCGAATGCCTCGCAGGGCATTACCGATGATCTGCTCAGCGCGGCGCTTTCTAATGTCGGCGAGCTCCTCGCAGTTTCAATTGACAAACGCAAGGGAACAGCCTTAGCAGAATTCAAAACTGCCGACGGCCTTGCTGCAGCTCTTGCGAAACGTTCCATACCAGTCGCGGGTGGCGCTGTCGAGGTACTAGAATTCAAGGATCGTGGTTCGCCGCAAGTCAAGGCTCCAGGACCTACGACTCGTCCCGCATCTTCACGCGGCCGTGGGCGTGGGCGCGGTGGATCTGCCGCAGCTACTCCGGTTCCCGCAGAGAAGTCAACGCCAGGCTGAAAAGTGCGCCAACCCGAGACAGAATCACCCCTAAACTAGGGAGCACCAATCATGGCCACATTGGGCCCCAGGCGATCTACCGCTCTCAGCATCGTGTGGCTCACAGCAGCCTCAATGCACGAATGGCAGCATGAATGGACGTTCTGAGATTATGATCACAAGATGCATAAAGGAAAGGAACGACACGCAACATTTCCTTGCTGAGACATTACGATCTCTGCCGAACCTTCACGAAGACGTACGCTACGATGAATTCGATAGAGATGTCACATGGCTCATGGCCCTGGTCATACATGCTTTGGTCGGAGCATCATCTGCCCAGGACTTGTTTGGAACGTGCTCGCGAATTTACTATCAGTATGGTCCTAAGCCCTCTCGAGTGGCCACACAAAGGCATGAAAGAAACAGAGTTACATTAAACGTCTATCTCTTTGTGCATGCTTTCACTTACGCCTACAGTGCTTGTCTGAGGGTCCCACAATCGACAAAGGGCAGATAGAAATCCGAGAACAAAGCTAGCGGTAGTAGACGTTTATATATATGACAATTGCCGTAATCTCGTCTCCTCACACCTACCTCTCTCTCTATCTCTCACATCATCTTCGTTGGTGCTGTATCTTCTTCCTACATCATCTCATCATACATTCCAACCTACGGGCAAGCACCACAACATGTTTCTCGCAATGACAAACAAGCTCCTAGCGACTAACAGGTCCACACCTGACAAGATACAGAGACCTGCATCAGCAATGAACAACTCTAA
This sequence comes from Vaccinium vitis-idaea, assembly GCA_963854785.1. NCBI lineage: Eukaryota > Viridiplantae > Streptophyta > Magnoliopsida > Ericales > Ericaceae > Vaccinium > Vaccinium vitis-idaea. The sequence goes on along the minus strand of CAWLAL010000268.1, from coordinate 41,138 downwards.
ACACAAGATCATCGACGGTAATCCCTCCGCAGTGACAGCGCCTTACAGATCAAGGCGCATGCGCAGTCCACGATCTTGGAGGATCTGTATTGCGAGCAATGGCACTGCCCTGCCTTCGCCAGGCGATCCCGACTTCTCTATTGCACAAGAGCACACTTACAAGCCCATGGACAGACTGCTGAATGCTATGCAGGTTGGCCGTGTTGGTCCTGGCCCGGACATTGCGCACATCAAGTCCGAAGTGTGTATGTGGGATCGTACGATCACGGATCCTAGTTACAAGAGCCTCGAGAAGTTGATCGATGCCGAATACAATGCTATGCTGGATGACGCAGAGAGGTGTCAGGGGCGTCCATTCACCTTCGCAGAAGAGCAAGCTCTGCGCGACGAGTACACCGCTCAACGCCAGCAGGACCTCGACGACCTCGCTTGCCGCGACATTCGTTTTCACAATGGCACTTTCATCTGGGATGCGTTCCGCAAGCCTCTCGGAGTCGCCACAGGATACGGCGACGACCCCTACGGTGAGAAGTATAGCCCTTTCATCAAGCAGCAGGCTGATAGGTATGCTTCGAGGGACCTCAGCGTGTCTCCATGCACGATGACCAAGCGTGGCTATGATGTTTTCGACGAGGTAGAAGATGAAGCTGATGGCTCTCAGCATGCGACGTCTTCGACTTCACATTTGATCTCCAAAGCTGACCAGCGTGTGGCAACACCGTCCGACATTCCAGGGAGCTTCCCCATCTCTCGAGCACAGAGCGAGATGCCCGAGCTACCTCAAAGCACTCCGCTGGTGCAAGAGACATTGACTCAGCCAGTACATGGAGAAGCGATTCCCACAACTCGTCTGCGGGACACTGACATGGCCAGGAACTCTAGGGCGCTATCACCGGAGCGCTCGGTCCCAAAGACTTCCTACTTGACAACGGCGGACTCTACCACTCAAGCGATTCGCACTCCGTCGCCTGGCCTGCAAAAGGTCCTTGCGATATATGCACCTCAGACTGCGGATCGTCAGCAGAGTCCCGAGGAGTATACCTTCCTCGGCGCTGCAATCAAGAAGACCAAGCGCGCATCAGACTTGGTTGCTGACCATCAGCAGAGCTCAGAGGAACAATCTTTCGTCCCTGTTCCGGCAATAAGGAAAGTACAGTCCACATCAGGCTCGACCGTACTGATATCGGCAGCCTATCAAGCGCAGCAGCACCATCAAGCCGTCATCCTAGCGTGTCACTCCCGAATGGCCGTGAGCACAAAGACTGACACATTACAGATGGCGGAGCCCGACAGCCCTGCGGCGGGTGAGCCCGGCTTCGGGACGTCGATCGCGGCGCACCTCCTTGACCCTCTTGACGAGGACGTTGAAAGTGATGAGCAGAGCGGCGAGGGAAACGAGGGCGGCGAGGAGAGGGTCCCAGTCGTGCAGGATCAGGCCGTCATCGAGGCGGAGAGCAAGGCGCGCGGTGTGCGGCCTAGTATTGAATCTGCCGAGAGCGATGAGGCTGGCATCGTCCCTGCTGCTGCACCTGAGATCTGGATGGAGTCATCCTTGGCTCTGATCCCTGATGGGGATGCAACGGCTCCCGGAGCGGTGGACTGGCGGAATGATGAGGGTTCTGTTATGGATGAGTCTTGGTGATGGTGGACTTGTCAAAGATGCCTGTTTAGAAGGCACCACAGTCTGCAGGACAGACCTTCGCGTTTCGGGCCATGGTAAGGATTGATGGAAAGAACGATGTGAAAGTATTATGGCGCTTAACACAGGGTGGTAGGTATGGACGACACCATTCACGGATCAGCATAGAATGTGACATTGAAAAAGGAATTGGCTTCAGTGACTCGTTAGTACAGTCGTTGACGGCAGGAAGGCGGTCTTGGCGCTGCCAAGACCGGACCGGTCAACAAGTCAACGGTAGCTCTTCTAGATAGTTTTACATCCATCATCACACCATCAAGTTAACGCTGCACCAAGTATCTCGGTAGTGGAACCTTGTCAATTATTGGTGATCTAAGCAGGGACACTAGCTAGAAAAACCCTTGGTGTCGCACTTGTTAACCGAAACGAGATCTGATATACTGTTGTCTAGAGAGACCTCTGTCGTAACGACCGGCCTACGGCAGGTGTGCTTTTGAGCAGTAGCTCGAGCCCTAGCAGGAGTTGATTAGAAGAGTATCGAGACAAGATATTGTAATTATTGAGATTGACCTTCAAGAGTATGATACACACTACCGACTAGAAGTACGGTTGAACCTTGAGCATCTTTTATCGAGTGGAGCACCTAGCTATCACAAAACGGCTTTTCTATTAACGCCTCCTTAAAGGAGAATCAAGAGACATTATCACTTATTAACTACGCTAGTAAAGACTGGAATCTCACCCTTAATACTGAAGAGACTTGACGACCGCTTAACATCGACTATTAACTAGCACGAGAGTATAAGGCAGGAGCGACTATTAGCCCCTACTATTCGAGGGTGTAGCTAGGAAATCGAACTAGCAGCTATTAGCTAGGTATTACACATCATCTAACGACACGTGGAGAGTGTCCGGCTTGTTAGTAGAGAACTAGCAAACAAGTTAGTAGGCTAGGAACACCTCACAGCCTAACTAACGATACAGCATTATAGTACGCTAGATTCTTCATTCTCGAACCTGCAAGACTTAACCGAGGTATAAGAGCAAGACCTTAGTGACTTGTCATCAACGTCCTTAGGGACAGAACATACCTTGTTACTACAATACTATCTGAACTGGGAGCTGCGAGAACTCTTACATTATCTGTTACGGATATAAATTATAAGGCAGTAACACTATCGTCCAACCTACCGTATCGATAGCCTGTGGGACCGAGAGAACTTTCGTAAGACACACACGTCAAGAGTGGCCTCATTCCACGACGTGACGCTATTAGGTATTACGTTACCACTATCACTTACACCGTCGCTACGAGATCCACACAACACTAGCGAAATGAACACATCATCCGGAGTGGTTATTAGAGCGGCCGGCACAATCTACCCACCCTTTAGTAGCAGTGAGACAGAAGATGTTGAAGAATACCTCAAGCTATGTGAAATTCATAGCGAGCTCTATATCGACTCTTTAGGAGCGGCCAACAAGCTAGAAAACATTGTAAACTACCTCAGGAGGACTATTATAGTTAACAACTGTACAGGCAACGCAAAAGATACAGTTAATGCTATTATTAAGGAGAACCGACTGATATCGTGCGAAGAGCTTAGTAAGCGTCTGCGTAAGGCTCATCCTAAGCGTTTGAATCACCGTCGTCACGTAGAGCTACTAAATCAAGCTCTTAACTACAAGCAGAAGCTAGGCGAGAAGATTGATGCTTACATTGACTGCAGACGCAAGATTCACAATGATGCCAAACTAATTATAGAACAGGTAGGTGCCATCATGGGCGAGACATTCTTTAGGGGTCTGGTAGACAGGTCTTTCGCTAGCCGAGTCAAGGATGCAGTTAATGGCCGCTCTAACGATAGGGGAGTCTAGTTCGAAAGCGTTATTAACATCGCTAAGAGCAAGTACGAGTAGGACGAGGCTGAACAGCTAGCGAACAAGAATCTTTCATAGTAAGCCATTTTATTAGTGTCGAACACTCATTAGTAGCAGTACAATTAGCAGACATACCTAGATCAGCTTAGGACAAACGACATTCCCGTTAAGCCAGCCCCGCCTCCTTATTACAACCATTAGCAAGGAGTGCACGTACCGGATTACCTTCCGCAGCCCAGCGTACGAGCCTATAGGCAGAATGGACCAAACTGCCCTTAGGGTAATCCTAGTCCTAATCCTTAGCTACTAATAGGCACGGCATACATAGGCGAGATAACGGAAATGACTCGACAGTTCTAGCAGCTAATAAACCGCATAAATGCTATAGAAGAAGCAACTAAGCGAGTCTAGCCTGTAGACGGTTATCGCCTACCTCGTGATTTTAACTGAGACTACAATCGAGATAAAGATTAGGACAGAGACCGTAATCGAGCAAGGAATTAGCTACCCTAGCATCCAAATAGATATTAAGGCAATTAGAATAGTAACTACCGTAGTTAGAACATTGATAACAATAGTGCTAATAGAGTAAACTCGGACACCTACATTAAGGGCGTTAGCAACTTCCTATATAACACTTGTTACAACTGTCTAAAGCCTAGACACTTCTCTACGAACTACTAAGAGAACTCTTACATAATCGAAGAGAAGCTTAGAATTAAGGAAGATCTCGATAAAGCAAAGAATGGCCGCACCTAGATACTAAAGGAGGAAGCTTAATGCATTCAAGTCATTAGTAGCGATATCGAAGACCTAGTTGCCGTCGATACCTATTAGGAGTAGCCAAAGGCGATGGAGGATACCTTAATAATCCGCTACCACGACCGGCTGCCAAGTCCTCTATCGGACGTAGACCTACTTGCGGCTATAGTAGCAGACAGGAAAAGGCGTCAGGTTACTGAGTTAACTAAAGAAGAGCCGGTAGGAGCTAATGCACTAGGATACTCAGGAAAAGGGCAGAGGGCTAGTAAGCAGCCTGCGAAGTAATAGCTTATACGTAGTAACAAGCCTACGAGCGGAGTTACGCTAAAAATACGACTAGTTACTGTCGAGACAGCAAGCGAAGATGCGCGCTTATAGTAGTAACCTACTAGATAGGCTAAGGTTAACCCTGCTGCTAACCCGCTGACCGAAAATTATAAGCATTTAAAGAAGAAGCGAGGAGTAAGAAAATATCGCTACATGCGAGGTATAGAAGGACAAGAGGTTGATTAGAGACAGCGACTGCTAGGTCAGCAGGTTAAGCTTAGCGTTGGCGAGCTGCTTAACGTATCCCCTAAGGTAAGACGCTAGCTAACGTCTACTATAGTAGTCCCACAGAAGAAGGACGGCTGCGCATAGCCTAATGCAGAGCAAGCCATTATAATTAAGCATATGGCAGCTATCGCACAGAACTATAAGCGAGCGAGCCAAGTTCCAAATTTCTATACCTTAGCAGTGCTCTACTACACGCACTTACTTAATAGTAATGATTACTTTAGCTATAAAGTGATAGGCATTCTTATAGATAGAGGGTACACTGTTCTACTTATTATAAAGGAAGCCGTAGTGAAGCTTCGACTCATACCCTTACTAGCACGTAATCTACTTATAATCGAACTAGTAGACGTAAGTGTTATTACACTAACAGAGTTTGTTACTATTGACCTTAAGGTTACTAGCATTAGAGACAGAGTGACACTCTAGGTCTCTACGAACAAGTACGACTTACTATTTACCATTATCTTAGAGCGAAGCTAGATGCTGAAGCACCGAGTTATCGAGTATCACGCTAAACAACGCATGACTATAGGAGATGGCTAAGGCGGACAGGTGGAGGTTCCCTACTAGAATAGGAGTTTAAGAATCATACAGCGTACATTCAAATTACAAAAGCAGACATTCTAAAAGACAAACGATAAAGACTGCTTGCCTAGTAGGGAAAGACGCCGTCGCTATAATACAACTACTACTAGAGACAGTAGTAATAGGGATGACGAGTCTATAGATAGTGACACGAGCTCGAGAAACGACTAGGGTCTTCTAGCACCCTAGCACTAAGAGACTTAAAAGTGTTCGATCTAGAAGGGGGAGAGAAGTCTATTAGGGTAGCAAACAAGGAGGCGGAAATACACTCCTACCGCCGTAGTTTCTAAACTACTAGACCTGCACGCTATACACGCAAACAAGAAGTTTTATAGAAGCATGGAGTTACAAGTAAGCATAAAGTTAATAGGAAAGGAAAGCAGCCGATGTCTGCTTTACGTAAAAAGATAGCTGCTACTAAATCTACAGACATTATTTCCTACTTAAGGGCCGACTTGATAGCACATCCTAACTCTAAGCACAATCCTAACTCTGAGCACAATCCTAATAAGAGGGAACCTAGAGTTATTAACTAATAACACTTAATGACTGGTTTAGTATTCGTAGGCCTAATGACGGGCAGATAACAGGACATCGACAGCCTTACCAAACAGCTAGAGAGGACGACACTTAAAGATGCAGAGCGCATAGCCGTAGAACACTTGCTGGCCGCTAATCGGATATCGCTATCAAGTCTAGAAGCGTAACGAGCCTAAGCGGATCGCGAACAACTCTACAAGTGGCGAGAACAACAAACCTTCATAATTACGAGCAAACCTTTAGAGCACAAACGCTTAGTAGCGTAGAGGAAGCTGCAATACAACTTAGAAGGCCACATCGTCCCTAAAGAGGAACTCGAGTATGGATACCGTTAGCAAGGATTTCCTATAGCAAGAAGACTAAAATCGTATAGGCGAGTAGGATTGCTATTAGAATAGAATGAAGAATGGGGAGCGAAGATTCTCGAGCTTAACACTGAGATCATTAGTGATGCCGCGGATACTAAGGAGCGAAGAACGGCAGCTAGAAAACTGATTATGAAGTAGGCTGACCTATTTGTAGACAACATTAAAGACATACCTGCGACAGACATAATTACCTACAGAATCCCAACTTACAACAACATTAAACTAGTCGTAATAAAGCACCGACTCTACACCCTAGAGCAGACAAACTTTCAGAAGCAATTACTCTTAGAGATGCTGACAGTAGCGATTCTAGACTATGTCGAGTTACTATAGTGTGCAGCAACTTTGTTCCTACGCAAGGCAAATAGAAGCCTTCGTATGGTGCATAATTATGTGCCTATTAACGATGCGACCATCTAATCAAACTACCTAATGCCTCGAATTAAGCTGATTAGGAATACCTTAGGTCGGGAACGCATTAAGGTATACTTCGTAGCAGATGTAGCGAATAGCTATTAGGCGGTGCTAATGCATCCGCTACATATCTACAAAACTGCCTTCCGGTACCTTTTCAGGCAGTTGGCGTACACTAGAATAGGTCAAGGGCTGATAGGAGCTTATGCCACGTATACAAGGCTGAAGGACTTAGTGACCGGTCTAATACTAGGCCTAGATAGAGAACTAGCGCTTGCTGATGCTATAGAAAAGGCAGTGTTTGCACACTTCGTTAACGATGACAATAGCAGAGTAGAGACATTTAAGGACCTGCTAGAATTCTTAGACACGTACTACTTTCCTAAGTTGGTATGGGCAAGGTTGACCCTAAATCCTTGTAAAACCTTCCTCTTTACGTCGGAGCTTGCATTCCTAGGTATGCAAGTACAGTCGGGAATATTGAGACTATCACTATAGAAGATTGTAGCGATTGTTAATTATCCGAGGCCGGATAACGAGAGAGCGCTACATACGTTCTTATACATGCTTCCCTAGTTGTCTTCTATGATTCCAGGTAGGGCAGAGTTGTCTATAATTATGAAGAACGTAGTCATTACTGAGCTCCAAGACGTACTAGGGCGCAAGCGCTGTAAGCGAGAAACGGTCAGCTTCGTATGGACGGCCGAGTGTAATACAGCCTTCAAGAAATGCAAGGATGCCATTCGAAACGCAAGGACTTATAGAGGTGACCCGAGCTGACAGTTTTACTTATCAACAGATGCCTCTAACGTTACAGTAGGGGCAGTTCTTTTCTAACTCCCTAAGGGTATACTCGTAGGCACACTGGCACGCGAAGTGGATCTAGAAGATTGGCAGATCGTCATATTTATAAGCTAGAAGTTCGATAATGCCTAGTGTAACTACTATATTACGGAGCAGGAAGCATTAGCTAGACTTCTCGCTATGGAGGAGAGTTGTTAGCAATAGTATGGGACTGGCTATTAACTTATTTGGTACTACGATTACTAAGCCCTTATTATAGTACGCACTACTGAAGATCCTAAGGGCAGAATTGCACGCTAGCAACACCGGTTCTCGGAATTCTCATTTAAGGCAGTCTACGTCCCTAGCAAAGAGAACGCACTAGCAGACGGACTTTCCTAACTGGACTATCTGATAATGCGACGAGCAGTTCTAGTAGAGCGAGGAGCAGCCATAATAGCTACTGAGAACGACTAGGAAGGGAGTGACATTCGCGATGGCAGACCTACTAAATTAGTAGACCTATAGTAGGAATAAGCGACCGACACCTAGTATTAGGACGTAATATACTTCAAAGTGCAGGGGGCATTCCTAGATGACGAAGACATAACTTCGGTAAGACGCTGTAACATCACTCGCTTGTTAAAGCACTTTCTGTTAATTAAGAACCTTAACATGCTAGGCTACATTAAACGTAATAGGATAATTACAAGATGTTTGATCCTAGGACAAGTGTCCGAGGTATTAAACTAGCTATACGATTATAGTAGCTACATAGCTTTATAAATAACTATAAAGAAAGTTGTAAAGAGGTTCTACTAGCTAATACGAGCAAAGGATGTTAACGCCTATTGCTAATCATACTATTCATGTCAGCTTATAAGACTACTTTGGCTATCTACGACGCTAATGTCTAACATTCAATTGCAGCTATTAGACATGCTAGCTATTAACTTCTTAGGTCTAATTTCACTAGTGTCAAACTAGCGTAAGAGATACGTTGTAGTTATAGTCGACTACTTTATAGGATATCTGTAGGCTAAAGCAACATCGAGATGTCAAGCTAGAGACGTCGTGAAATTTATAAAGAAGCAATTTGCTACCTTCGGATTCCTGAAAGTAATGTATTCTAACAACGGATCACACTTTAAAGGAGACATAACCGCATATTTGTAGGACAAGAAGATTAAGCAGCTGTTTACGATAACATACTCTCCTTAGGCTAATAGGTTAGTAGAGCGATATGTTTAGCTCGTGAGAACTGCACTATAAAAGAACTTAGCATTAAAAGATTCTACTAAGATACTTAACTAGAGCAACTTGCTACTAGAGGTGGTACAAGCAATTAACATAAGGGCTATTAGAATTAAAGGCTTTACACCTGCTACCCTAATGTTTAGTTAGGAACCGAGACACGACATCCTATTAACGACCCTTAACACTAAATATAAGGTACAGACCTTGGCCGAACTCCTAGAAGCTATAATAGACGAGGCCCTACAGCAGTTAGACACCTACATTAGCTAGGTTAACGAGCTACAAGAAGGATACCTATAACATTAGCTAGAAGTAGTAGAAGGAGCAGCTAATAAGTCGAATACGTTCTAATAGAGAATACTGAAGTCTAGAGACCTAGTCCTATAGCGGAGGCGAGAGATGGATTAGCAACGAGGAAGGAAGTTAGAGTATTGCTAGACTAGCCTATATAAGGTTAAGCACATCTGTCATAACACGGCTAAGCTACGTAACATTCGCACTAAGGAAGATATGAGCAGACAGAATATTAACAACCTCAAAATCTTTATCAAGCGCGACAATTATAACGAGATCGGGGACGAGTAGCAAGTGCTTGTAGCTAAGCAGCTAGACTAACTTAAGGGATGGCGACAACTAGCATAAGATGAGAAAAACCGTAGGCGTAATGGCTAAGGCCTAGAATAGGACACTTAGTCTACTAATCATATAGAAAAGCAAGAGAGGCTAGTTAAGGCAGACTGTCACCCTTATATAAGTATAGCAGGTGAAGTGGCTTACTAGATGAGACGCTGTCTTGACTTGTAGATCTAAGTAGATAACGATAAGAGGGACTGGAGCTAAGACTAAGAGTGAGCTTAGACTAGCAGGAGGGAGGAATGACAAGAGAGGAAAGAGAAGCAGAAGAGAGAACCTACCCTCCTACTAGCTAAGAGCAGTAGTAAGCAAGAAGTATGTAAGATATCGCGAAAGTTAGCACGTAGACGAGAGATGGTAGATACGACTAAGCAGCTAGCGGAGTTATAGCAAGTAAGCACCGACAGCTCGATTCCTACTCTAAAAGCTACCTAAGGACTTGCTAGCTAGATAAGTAGCTATCAAGTTTGAACCCATTCTGCTAAGCAAGGTCTAAAGAGATTAGAGGGTTCTCTAGGATAATTACTGCTGGCCACCTAAGCTAGTTGCAGCAGCTAGCAGCTAGCTAAGGATATTCCACAGATTGTAGAGTAGCGCGATGCCGCGACGCTATAGGTCTGCAAACTTGATAGCGAACACAGAGCGGCTGATAAGTATCTTAAGGGATTCCGAGACAGAGTAGCGCTACAGTCGCAATCTTTGCTAAGCTTTCAGACTACGACCATACTTCGATACTTTAATATAATACTTTACTGCCAACAATTCATCGATAATTGCTAGTAATTATTAATTCCATCATTCTTAGAGATTAATATTTAGTTTAGGCGTCGCATATAACATTATTATTACCTTGCAAGTTAGAGAACTTATTAATACAAAGTCGACCCTACAAAGATTAGTAGTGCAACTTTCTTATAAGGAAAGTAAGCGACGCTCTACCATACAAGTGACTAGAAGACATCGAAATAACAAGACCTCTAAACATACCTAACTCTGAAGGAGATGGAGGACGAGCAACTTAACGAGGTCTGCTAAGTTTAGGTTTAGGAGGGCATAGAGCCCGATTCAAATCCAAACAATCTGCCTAGATAGCTTGCTATGATAGAGTAGCAACATAAAGCGTTCCTTAGAGAGTAGGACATCATCCTTAGCGAAGATGACCTAGAAGAAGAAAAGAGCTAGTAGGACTGGCCCTCTGTAGACGATCTCCTGTCGCTGAAGGTCGTCTTGCCGAAGATCAAACGAGCGATAAAGAGATACTACTTAGGGTTGCCTACAAAGATCTCGAAGAGACAAATGGATTAGTAGGTCGCTCGTTATAACCTCGAGCGTAAAAGACCTGAGAACTAGGAGGAATAGTTAGCGAGCTACGAGAAAGCCGCGGAGAGAGACCGAGAAAGAGAGGAGGCTGAGAATCGACGACTTGAGCGTTAGGAAGCTCGCAAAGCTAGAGCAGCCAACAAGTTAGCAATTGTGGAAGATGACCGCGAGTTGAGCACGACAGCACTACCGGCCTCCCCTTCTATAGACAGCGCTAGACAGAACTAGGATGAGGGTTAATAGGAGGCTGCACTAAACACCTTAGACGTTACAGCCCTTAATAAGGAAAACTAACAAGCGAGTGACTAGGAAAGAGCTAGGATACAAACTAGGGCAGAGAACATAAGGAGAATGTACGCAACAATAAACAAGAAGGGTACCTCGCTAGAAGGAGAGAAGGGGCTACTAGTTGTGCGATATGCTAAGGCGCATGGCCATTCTACGATTCTCGCCTCAAGCTAGGCGAGAAAGGGAGCTATGGCGACTGCAACAGGTCTCGTATTACTAATGAGCAACGCCTAGATTAAGAAAGCAAGGCTTAGGAGAAGAAAGCACGCAAGACAATCTGCGACATCGCTAATAAGGAACTCTGTACGGTATGTACTATGCTTTGTTAGCTAGAGGAAACTACTCAAGGATGGCCTAAGAAACAGTAGCTTAAGAAGTTCACCTTAGCATTTGACAACCTGCGGACACATCCTTATTAACTAGAAGTATGCCGGCATTAAGCCTAGCTAAGTTAGGGTTCTGTACCTCTAGTAGTAGGCGGCACACGAGAAACATCAAGCAATTAAGGAGAATAAATGGGACGATCCAGACAGATACTCTAATAGCAACCGCACAAAGAAGTACCGCGCTCTAGGAGTCATCTAGCGTTAACGTCGCGACGGGCACGTTCTACCTAATGCCTACGAAGAACGAGATCGAAGCTAATTCTTATGGCAGGGACACTTGGCGCCGCAATTAAGGAAGATGGGCTCAGGCTATAGGAGCTATGTTGAAGGACATACGCTTTATAGCAGAGAACTTTAAAGGGGTAATAGGAGGACGAATCGGCAAGAAGGACAAGATGATCCTTAACACATATTAATAGCAGGCAGATGTTATAGCTAAGGCGGAGGTAAAACTGGACCGTGCCGAAGAGTAGCATCGAGCTGCAATTAAGATACTGAAACGATAGCTTGCCGATGTCGAGGAAGAGAAGTCAAACCTTACCTATGAGAATATGCAGTTAGCAAAGGAGCTAGAAGAAGCTAACACATGTGTCGCATTATAGAGAAGAAAGGTTCAGAAACTGTAAGAGAAGCTAGAAGGCCTACCTTCCTTAATAGAACCGACTTTAGTTGCAGATGCTTCGACACTAGTCTTAACACCCAGCCTAATATCAGATGGGGAATCCGAGAGTAGGCAGCCTAAGAGGCCGTGTTAACTGTTAGTAGCGTCATTGATCGGCCATTAAGTTACTTACGAGATATGGGGACAAGGGAGGATACACGACATAAATTATGATTAATAGGAAGATAATAACGATTAATAAGTATCTCTATAGAGGTAAGGACAAAGCATTTCAAGAGTTGCGGGGCATGATATCAAGGGGACGAGAGGTATAACGAGGCAACAGTAGTGTTCTATAGCCGATTAAGACTATCTAGCGAGCCACAGTTATCTCTAATAACTGAGGCTAGTCGAGAGCAGTAGTAGTTGACAGTAGGAAGGCGGTCTTAGCGCTGCTAAGACCGGACCGGTCAACAAGTCAACAGTAGCTCTTCTAGATAGTTTTACATCCATCATCACACCATCAAGTTAACGCTGCACCAAGTATCTCGGTAGTGGAACCTTGTCAATCATCGTGCTCAACTGAAAGCGGCCCCCCGCAAACGCCGGACGACCGCTGGACGTCACATTACCGAAAAAGCAGTGTAGAGCTGTCCTGGCATGTCTATAGTCTGCTTGAAGCTGTAGTCTTGTGTGCAATTAATAAATTCGACTGTTTTTGAGGTATAAGAATCTGCCGCTGTCATAGGTCCTCGCAAGAAGGCTCCTAAAAAGGGTGCTAAGAAGGTAGCTGCGCCGCCGCCGCTGCCCTTACTGCTACCAGTGCCCTCTACGAGGATTACACTACGTAAACGGCCTCGAGAAACCTTACCGGCGCGCACGACTGTCTTAAAGGTGACCCTAAGGCTAGGTCTAAGACCTATACCGACCGCGCTGCGGTCTTATCTACAGCTAGCTGCTGCTGCTGCCAACCCTCTACCACTAGCTGTAAGGGAATTCACCCCTTCCTTACTAGCGACGACCGAGTCCGACGAGCAGTCACTACATACGCTGCCTCGACTCGGTAGCGGCGATGTGACTATAGAGCAGCGTATTGCGTAGTATCTTAACGATATACTAGAAACCGTACCCTTCTATTAAGAGCACGCATCATTAGACGGCACGATAGCGACAAAAGCGCTTGCTAGTGCAGCTATTGCAATTGCACGCTAGCCTCGCCGGCGGCGGTTATCGGACCTTGTCCTTAGTGTATATACACTGCTAATAGATGATCTGGTGAACGTAAAGATGCGAGTGAAATGCGGACAGATTAAGAAGACGGATAATAAGCTGTTCCGCAGCAGCATTATAGAGCTGACCTACCGACAACTATGTAATTAGGCTAGAGAGAGAATCGGTGCTAATGCTATCGGCGCCGAGGTCTCGATCGAGGCGGTAGCTACTTACGATAAGATACAGCTAGCTAAGAGGTACTAGCAGGATGTTACTAATAACGAGGACCTCGATAAGGTGTATGAAATATCGACTGCTTGGGCCGTCTAGAACAAGCCGAACATTCACCTCTTTTTTGACGTCGAATTGACACCTATCGAGGTAAGAGCACCGCCGCTGCTACTGCCGCCGCCGCTAGCGATGATGCTGCCGCCGCCGCGGCAGACAGCTACTAGTCGCCAGGTAGAGGACCTGCCATAGGTCTAGGCTAAGCTCGACAACCTATCTGCAATTAAGTAGATTCGGTTATAGTAGTTATGCACCGACCGCTTTTGCACTAACTGCAGCAAGATCTGCTATATCATCGACTCACCTACTAAGGCTGGTGCTTACCGGCACCGCTTTATAACACCTCTATAGTAGAATAGCTAGGCAACTGCAATTTAGACATTCTGCGGGTCAGTGACCGCACTGCCACTAGCGGTGATTAAGAGCATTATCTGTGATCACCTTCAATAGCTTGTAAAGAGGCGTTAAGGTCCAGATGCAGCTATAGATAGTACGCCGTTAAATTCAAGTCCAAATGTCACTGTATATACCTCGCCGTAGCCGCTGCAGATGCTGCAATTCATGTATCCCTTCTTACTACAGATGTAGCAACAGCTTCAACCGCACTACTAGCACTAGCAAGAGCAGGACGTACAACCTAGGAAGAAGGTAGATAAATGGATAGAATCATTACCTATACGGTCTAACACTAATCCAGCTGAGATTTTAACAACATTCTTCTACTAGCTAGGTAAGAAGCCGTCCTTTGTAAGAGAGATCGAGGCACTCGATAGGATTAGGTAGCATCTGATAGATGAGCACGTCGACGTTAACAGGATTAAGAGCATCGATGTTAAGAGGTAGACAGATACCTAGGAATTCCCTATAGTCTCCTTAGGCGTATTACGCGTAAGGTACGGCCTTAGAAGCGCGAGAGAGCATCAAAAGCAGCTAAATAGACGTTATTAAGTGCTTGAAGTAGAAAGGTTACTATCTGTAAAGATGTGTAAGGTCTAGTAGTACACGTGAGGTAAGGTTAACATAGTAAAGAATTTTCACTACTATAACTACACTACACCTCTACCTCGCCTATTACCTCGCCTATTACCTCCTCGGCTTCAAATAGGTAACCGTAATGCTAGAATTGCGCTCGAGCAGATAGGCCGTTCTGCTACTTGATAGCATACTCTATAAAGGCACTAAAGTTAGTAAATTGGCCTACTAGGTCTCTATGCTAACGAATCTAGCTTTTAGGTATGGAAGTACTCCTTAATAGGATTCATGTCCGGTAAATATAGCGTAGGTATTTAAGCCTTATTCTAGCGTTTCTGACCGCTTCTTTGATCTTAGCGGCGTGATGAATTCGAGCATTGTCTATAACAAGAATAGCACCAGGTCGAGCTGCGGAAGCATAGTCCTGTACTAGGCTACTCTAGGAAGATAGCAGACGTAATACTACTGTAATAAACAAGGGTACCTTGTAGGAGGCCGTTAACTATTATCGTAGGTAGAATAGACTACCTCTCTAACCTCTTTGTAGGTCGAGATCCTATACCCTAATGCTAACTAGCGACTAGCTGTACCTACGCTACTTACTACGCTCGTTGCTAGCCGATTCGTCTATAAAGACTAGCTTGTAGATGTCCCAAATCCAGCTCTTAACCTCCACATTAACTGTAGCGCCTCATTACGCTCGGCAGCGACCTTGTAAGCTATCTTACGGCTCTAGCTACGCCGCTTTAACATTCGGCCAAGCGTCTACCTAGAGACCTTAAGGTTAAATTGGTTAAGCAGGTAGTCTGCTACCTCGTTAAGATACGCTGTTAGGTTGCTATCAAGGTACTTAACAACTGCCTATTAAGGTTAGAATAGACAGTTACTAGGCACCTGCAGGTCCTTACATCCTTATAGCCGAGGC
>CAWLAL010000268.1:0-25526 GCA_963854785.1 Vaccinium vitis-idaea | reverse complement strand
GGTCACGGTGGTTATACACCGACCGCTTTTGCACCAACTGCGGCAAGATCCTGTGTAAGAGGCACCGGAGCGAGGCCAGTCCGAGGGCCTCGCGACGGGAAGCCGACGGCGTCGCGGCCGGGAGACCCCGGTTGTGTGCGAGGTGCCGCCGACATCGGAAATTGCACATGCTCGGCGTATACCTCGTATATAGGGAGCACACTTCCCTAGCCTTAGGAAGGGTAGGAATTATTCTCTGTTCGAATCAGACTGCTTACACGGAACCCCGTCGGATTCCCATCGTGACACCTTCGCCCCGACCATCGTCCATCCCTGCCTGATAGTCTGTTACAATTATAATTCCTCAAAGAACCTTTGGTTATAGGCAGCCGTGGAAATGGTCATCACACGCAGCATTGCAACGAGCGGCGACACGCCCATCGAACCTACGCCGGAAAGTGGTCGCGAAACCGACGCTGAGAACAATGTCAGCAGACCCACCGCCACTCCAGGGGACCAGCCCATGGTAACAGCGGAACGTCTTCGCGAAGCCGTCGCGAGGCTGGCGCAACTCCGTCGGGACGCCGAATATCGAGAGGTCCTCCAAACCATCGACCACCTCGAGAAACAAGCGTCAGGGGTACCTCGAGCGACATCGAAGAGACCGGCGTCACGGGATCTCGAGGAAATCAGCCCCCCACGCGGATACTTCGGACCCACGTCGGGACACCGCCGCACCATCAGCGGAACCACAGACGAAGAGATGGGAGATCACGAACGTGATCGTATGATATCCCGGGAGAAAGCGCAGAAACCTGCGGAACCACGCAAGCTCGACGGATCAGGAGGGTTCTCCGAGACCCTAGCCTTTCTCAGATCTTGCAAGAACGTATTCAAGATCCATCGGCACATCTACTTCACGACGTCGGACCGTGCTCGGTACGCTGCAAGTTTCCTTGTAGGAACACTCGGCACTGCATGGGAAAACCATCTTGCAACCATCGGACCTGCGGCGGAAACCTGGCGCCACTTCCAATCGTGGCTCAAGGACAGATACATGGACGCCAGCAATCGCTCCCTCACCTTTGCTCGCCGCTTTAATGACGCCAAGCAGAGAGAGAATCAATCGGTTAGCGAGTACGCCAATTACCTTGAAGAGTGCAGTCAAGAAGTCCTAGGAAATCAGATCACGGAGGAGACCTTCGTAGCGACCCTCCTCAACGGCGTCAAGCCGGCGCTCCGACGGGAATACATGCGGTTGCTTGACCCTCCAAGGGGACGGGACCAGATCATATCCTACCTGTCAAGACAAGAGGCGCTGTACCTCGCGGACAGACCTCGAGACCGCCCCGCGTTTACATCGGACCGCGGACGAGGAAAGGGACACCGCATGGGAAGAACCGACTCCAGACCTTTCCATCCAGCGGCAACGAAACCGCTAGGCGTCAACGGAATGCCCACGGGCCCACGGCGGACACTCCCCGGAAAGCCGCCAGTACGCTGCTACAATTGCGACGAAGAGGGTCACATATCGCCCAATTGCCCGAAACCCTCTAAGGCAAAAAACTACCGCACCTAACTGTTGACCTATCCTCCGTACAGTTAGGGGACGCAGGAGGAGCGCTCCGACGGCTAAAAGCCACCGCTAAGCTTTCGGTGCTCCAGAAGGGCGACATCCCGACCGAAGCTCATGCTCTCATTGATTCGGGGGCTGACACGAACTTCATATCGCAGAGATTCGTGAAAGCGTCGGATATACCGCTGAAGACCGACCATATACTAAGGGTACGGTCGATCGACAGACATGAAATCGTTTCATACGGAAACTGCATCTTGGACGCTACCGTAAGCGACACCAGCGCCGCTCCGAGGACTATCCGACAACGTTTCGAAGCGGTCGAGATGACAGGGTACGACCTCATACTGGGTCAGCCATGGCTAGTCGCTGCCAATCCAAACATCGATTGGAAAACACAAGGTTGGAACTATCGCGATGATCAGAAGGAGATAGAGCTATGTACCCTAGAAGAAGTCGACTTCCAGGAGGATGAAGTGCATGTACTCGCCGCGACGAGCCTACCTGGGACCGCCGAAGAACCGACGGACATCCGATTGCCAGAATGGCTTCTCGACTTTGCAGACGTCTTTGACGACAAGGAAGCATCTACGGTGCCGGAGCACGCAACACACGACCACGCCATTGACCTCGTCGACGGAAAGCAACCACCGTGGGGACCCCTCTACCCGCTCGCAACGACGGAGTTCCAGGCGTTGCACGACTACATCGCGACGAACCTCCGGTTAGGAAGAATTCAGAGGTCAAAAAGCCCTGCTGGCGCCCCTATCTTATTCGTGAAGAAAAAGGACGGCAGCTTACGACTGTGCGTGGACTACCGCGGTCTTAACGACGTGTCCGTTAAGAACAGATACCCCTTACCTCTGATAGGGGAGCTGCTGGACCAAGTACAGGGGGCTAAGCTGTTTAGTAAGGTGGACATCAAGGATGCCTATCACCGAATTCGAATCAAGAAGGGAGACGAATGGAAGACGGCTTTCCGATGCCGTGCCGGGCACTTCGAGTACACGGTCATGCCATTCGGCCTGGCTAATGCCCCAGCTACGTTCCAAGGGTTTATTACCAGATGCCTGCATGGACTGGTAGACCAGATCTGTGTGGTATACATGGATGACATTCTGATATTCAGCGGGAATCCATCGGAACACCGCTTGCACGTCCGACTTGTACTGGAACGACTCAGAAAACACCAGCTATACGCAAAGGTGTCGAAGTGCGAGTTCGAAGTGGACAAAATCGAATTCCTAGGATATATCCTTCGGACCGACGGTGTAGCGATGGAGCCCGACAGGATAGCGACGATTCGCGACTGGCCGGAGCCAACATCGATCAAAGACCTACAGGTCTTCCTCGGGTTTGCTAACTTCTACCGCAGGTTTATTCACAAGTACGCTCAAGTCACAATACCACTAACCGCACTACTCGTGGGCACCAAGAATGGGAAGCAAGTTGGAGAGTTCCAATGGCCCGAGGACGCCGCGAAGGCTTTCCGACGGTTGAAAGAAAACTTCGTGAGTGCCCCTATCCTACGTTATTTCGATAAGAACCTCCCACTACGCATATTCACAGATGCATCCGATTTCGCCATTGCCGGGGTGGCCATGCAGCGGTTAGCCGACGGAGAGTCGTCGGTGTGGCACCCCATAGCCTTCTTCTCACGGAAGCTACAGGGGCCAGAACTGCGGTGGCCAACCCACGACCAGGAGCTGCACGCCATCGTGGAGGCAACGCGACACTGGCGGCACTACCTCTTTTCTACGTCGGAAACCACCGAAATCATGAGCGACCACAACAACCTTAAATGGTTCCTCACGACTAAGACCTTGTCTGCACGACAGGCGAGAGCAGCCGAGGAGCTGTCGCAGTACGATATTAAGATCGTCTATAACCCAGGGAAAGCGAACCCCGCCGACGGACCTTCGAGAAGGCCGGATTACAAGGATGACCAGAAACAGGTCGAACAGAACCGAATGCTCGGTAATCTGATAGCCCTCTTTGATCCGGCGGAAAGCCGCCGGAACGAGGAGGGAAAGCTGACCCAAAACGAGGCACAGCTTGCAGCGACCCAGCTGCGAGACCTATGGAGGCCGCCGGAAGACCGGCTGACAGCCAACGCAGCGTTAATCGCGGCGTTGAGCTCTGAGAGACACGATGCCGTAGGCGTGAGTGCCATGTGTGTAGAGCGGACGCTCCACCGTGATATGGTGCGTGACATGTCCGACGATGCCGCTACGAGAGACCGATGCGAGTCCGGCGAAGGTGCGGTTTCCTTGCCAGGGACCGACACAACCTCCTGCCTCACAAACGATGAGGGTGGCGAGAGCCACGAGCCGCGCGAGGAGCGACGGCGGAGCAACGACGCAAAAGCGCATTGCTCGGGGGTAGGCATAAGAGACACCCCCGGAGACTGTTCGGGAGACAGTGCTCCCCTCGGAGCCCCCACGGAAGGGGGGCGCGACGGCCGCGCGTACGCCACTCCGTTGTACTTGTTGAACATTGCTGTAGATGCGGAGAATGCCCATGAAGAGGCCACGCAGTCTGTACTTGAATTGGTACGAAAGGTGCAGTCAAAGGACGACGCATCTCAGCTGGTGGAGCGGACGCTCTCAGCTGGACCTCCGAGAGAGGCAGAGAGGCTAAAGGCCCAAGGTTGGA
This sequence comes from Vaccinium vitis-idaea, assembly GCA_963854785.1. Taxonomy (NCBI): domain Eukaryota; kingdom Viridiplantae; phylum Streptophyta; class Magnoliopsida; order Ericales; family Ericaceae; genus Vaccinium; species Vaccinium vitis-idaea. Next base: position 21,316 of record CAWLAL010000268.1, on the reverse strand, counting down.
TCCGTCGAGACGACGGCATCCTGTGCATGAAAGATAAAGTGTACATCCCAAAGAGTGAGATGTTGCGTTCAGCGCTACTCCGTCGGAATCACGACGATCCGACGGCGGGACACTTTGGTGTCGACAAGACATATGCGGCAATGGCCGAGAAGTACTCATGGCCGAGCCTCCAGAAAGACGTGGCCGAGTATATCAAACACTGTGACGTGTGCCAAAGGAACAAGGCACCGCGGCATAAGCCGTACGGTACCTTGCAATCGTTACCCATACCGGGTGCGACAGAGATATTGCGGCACTGGTCAATGGACTTCGTGACTGGCTTACCTCCAGCGGTAACCCACCGGAAAGACGTCGTGGATGCAATCCTTGTCGTGGTGGACCGCGTGTCAAAGTATGCGAGGTACATTGCCGTCACAACAGATATCACAGCTGTGGACCTCGCAATGGTGGTCGAGGTGGAAATACTCAGCCGGTACGGCTTCGCAGCGTCGCTGGTCAGCGACCGCGGTAGCCTATTCACGTCCAATTTCTGGTCTAGCCTATGCTTCCAATGGAAGACGAAACGACGGCTTAGCACGGCGTTCCACCCACAAACCGACGGTCTCACGGAAAGACAGAACCAGACCATGGAAATGTACCTGCGGTGCTTCATCAATTATCATCAGGACGATTGGCCTTATTGGCTGCATTGGGCGGAATTCGCCTACAACAACAGCTACCATGCCTCCCTGAAAGCGACGCCTATCCGATACGTGTTCGGCATGGTTCCGAGACTGCCAGACGACGTCGTGGACGACGCCCAAAAGGGGGATGCAGCTCTGGTGCCAACGACACCCGCAGCAGAAGAAAGACGACAGAGGATGGAAGAAACAAGAGCAGCGTTGACGGAAAACCTACGGAAAGCCGTAGAACAGCAAAGCAAATACTATGACGAGAAACACAAACCGCAACGATACCAGGTCGGACAGGAAGTAATGTTGAACGCAAAGAACCTGCGGACCCTGAGACCAAAGAAGAAATTCGCGGCCAAGTTTATTGGTCCATTCACCGTCGGAGCGACGGTTGGCCGACAAGCATACAGACTGGACTTGCCACGCCGCATGAAGGCAATACATCCAGTCTTCCACGTCTCCTTGTTGGAGCCGTATTATCGCTCCGCGGACGTACAGCCACCGCCGCTAGAAATAGAGGGCGAAGAACAGTATGAAGTAGAAGAAGTATTAGAGAAGGGTATGATAGGAAACAAGGTGCATTACCTGGTAAAATGGAAGGGTTGGCCCCCAGAAGACAACACCTGGGAGCCGACGGAAAACCTGCGCGACGCCAACGGAGCTCTACAGGCATTCGTTGATAAGCACAGAGGCAATCGAGAGAGAAACTCTGAAGAAAGGCCAATTGCAGTAAGATTACCACGAAAAAGAGGACGAACAAAGAGAAAACAGTAAGGAGCAGGAGAAGAGGTTTCATTTCGAGAAAGACAACGGAAAACCACCGGAAAACCACCGAAACCACCACGCCACACCACCCAGACCCCACCGCTACCGCATACCATAGCGATCCGGCCGTAACACCGCACGACCGGTACAACGGCGCTTGGCTGTCGGAGCAGCGGGATCCACCTCATCCTCCGAGAGCTCGTCTATCGCATCATGCTCAGACTCCACCTCAGACAGCTCCGACGAGCCTGATTCCGCCCTCGCCAGAGGAGCGGCAACCTTCTCGCCAGCAGTTTCTTCGGCAGGAGTCATGAACTCCCCCAGCTCCTCGGAACCCCCACGGACAGGCGCCGGAGAGAGGTCCATCCTCAGATCCCACCTCCTCTCCACGCTATCCCTCGACCGACCCTCCAGACGGCGAGCGAAACGACCACGGGCCGGCAACGCAGCGGCAGCCTCCTTCTCCCCCAACTCCACCAGCCGAGTTAGCAGCCTATTGTTGGACTGCGTAACACTCAACAGCTCCCTGAGCAGGCGCTGCGCTCCGGCATCGACGACTGTACCGCCAGTGGATGGACGGTTCGTCGACTTCTTGCCGCCGCCGGAGCGACGGGCACCCGTCGTCAGGTTCTGATGAGCCACTTCAACAGCCCTCTTGGCCGTATCCATGGCGGCAGAAACTTCAGGCTCGTCAGCCATTCGTAGCTCGTAGACTGCTGTGCGCGCGTCCGCGGCAGCGTCCCAAAGGTCCCGGTTATCCTCGCCAAACTAGACCGGATGTGTTAGTAAAAGGCCGACGGTGATCCGAAGGGGATAAGACAACGTACAACTTCGCACGTATGCTGGGCCTTGCGGCAGAACCAACAGTTGAGATGGGAGGCTTTCTCCCGAAAGCAGTCCGGATCCGCGACGCGTTCCGACTCGTTTCCGCAGGCGTACCGGCGCGCCAAGCCAGTGCAGCCGTGGCAGAGCCACCCCTCGATCAGCCCATGCGTAGGCTGAGCGCCAGTCTTCGAAGGTGCCACCGGAGTGGGCTTACCAGTAGAGAATTGCCCCGAAGGGCGCGCGGGAGTCGATGGTAGACCAGACATGGTAGTCTGGCGGAGCGAGAGCGGGAAAGCGACGAAAAGACGGCGGAAAGAGAGAAAAAAACGTCGAAAAACTTGCGAAGTCGAGAGAGCGCAGGAAGTGAAGGAGAAAGCAGGAAACCTGGTGGATATATTGCTGTGAACCCTCACAGTCGTTGTCGCCATGGTGAATTAGAAGGCGGGGGTGACAAAGAAGTGAAACGAAACAAAGAGCTGGTTTGCATCATTCCGTCGCGGATCCGACGAATGAGCGTCGAGAATCCGGTGGACTTACGGTGTTGACCCCCCAACCAGGGTGAGGGCTGGGAAGTCAATCCTTTGGGCGTCATTGAGGTGGAAGTGTGACGAAGGAGAGAGAGCCGGAACAGGGTCGGAACTTGCTCTTATAGGCGTCGGAACATCACCGCAGCAACCGACGCCAGCCACCTCTTGCCGATCACGACGCGCGTCACCTGGCACGCGGCACGTGCCCGCGCGGTGAAGCAGAAGCAGTAGCGGCAGTGAGGTCGCAGGCAACAACAGCTGCAGGCAAGGGTGAAGATTAAGATGATGAAGACTGGGGAGACCCCAAGACGGTTGCCTAGTCGTGAGCGCTGACACTCCGACGGTAGGGCGCCGGCGGTCCGCTAAGCGAGCGGTGAAGGCTGCGAAGCCCGCCGCCGCCGCCGCCGTGAAAGGCGGCGGACCCCGCCGGGTAAACGCAAGTGGTGACGCGTAGGGAGAAGAGAGAGAGAATTGGGTGCGAAGGGATGATTTAAGTAGGGGCGTCGGGGACGCGCCGGAGGGCCGACGACGGTCCGGTGAGCTCAGAACGGTTTCCCTATTTTCCCATGAGGTTTGAGGGTTTTATACCAACTGATAGCTGGCGCATGGGGACATGCGCAGAAAGGGGGATGCAGTTGTAAGAGGCACCGGAGCGAGGCCAGTCCGAGGGCCTCGCGACGGGAAGCCGACGGCGTCGCGGCCGGGAGACCCCGGTTGTGTGCGAGGTGCCGCCGACATCGGAAATTGCACATGCTCGGCGTATACCTCGTATATAGGGAGCACACTTCCCTAGCCTTAGGAAGGGTAGGAATTATTCTCTGTTCGAATCAGACTGCTTACACGGAACCCCGTCGGATTCCCATCGTGACACCTTCGCCCCGACCATCGTCCATCCCTGCCTGATAGTCTGTTACAATCTGCTATATCATCGACTCACCTACTGAGGCCGGTGCTCACCGGCACCGCTTTGTGACACCTCTGCAGCAGAATAGCTGGGCAACCGCAATTCAGACATTCCGCGGGTTAGTGACTGCACCGCCACCAGCGGTGATTAAGAGCATTATCCGTGATCACCTTCAACAGCTTGCAAAGAGGCGTCAAGGTCCAGATGCAGCTGTGGATAGTACGCCGTCAAATTCGAGTCCGAATGTCACTATATACACCTCGCCGTAGCCGCTGCAGATGCCGCAATTCATGTATCCCTCTTACTACAGATGTGGCAACAGCTTCAACCGCACTACCAGCACTAGCAAGAGCAGGACGTACAACCTAGGAAGAAGGTAGATGAACGGATAGAATCATCACCTATACGGTCTAATACTAATCCGGCCGAGATTTTAACACATTCTTCGACCAGCTAGGTAAGAAGCCGTCTTTGCAAGAGAGATCAAGGCACTCGATAGGATTAGGCAGCATCTAATAGATGAGCACGTCGACGTTGACGGGATTAAGAGCATCGATGTCAAGAGGTGGACAGATACCTAGGAATTCCCCTACGGTCTTCTTAGGCGTATTGCGCGTGAGGTACGGCCTTGGAAGCGCGAGAGAGCATTAAAAGCAGCTGAATAGACGTTATTAAGTGCTTGAAGCAGAAAGTCACTATCTGTAGGATGTGTGAGGTCTAGTAGTACACGTGAGGTAAGGTCAACATAGTGAAGAATTTTCACTACTATGACTACACTACACCTCTACCTCGCCTATTACCTCGCCTATTACTCCTCGGCTTCAAATAGGTAGCCGCAATGCTGGAATTGCGCTCGAGTAGATAGGCCGTTCTGCTGCTCGACAGCATACTCTATAAAGGTACCAAAGTTAGTGAATTGGCCTACCAGGTCTCTATGCCGACGAATCCAGCTTTTTAAGGTATGGAAGTACTCCTCGATAGGATTCATGTCCGGTAAATACGGCAGTAGGTATTCAAGCCTTATTCTAGCGTTTCTGACCGCTTCTTTGATCTCAGCAGCGTGATGAATTCGAGCATTGTCTATAACGAGAATAGCACCAGGTTCGAGCTGCGGAAGCACAGTCTGTACCAGCCACTCTAGGAAGATAGCAGACGTGATACTACTGTGATGAACAAGGGTACCTCGTAGGAGGCCGTTAACTGTTATCGCAGGTAGAATAGACCACCGCTCTAACCTCTTTGCAGGTCGATGATCCTCACACCTAATGCCGACTGGCGACCAGCCGTACCTACGCCACCTACTACGCTCGTTGCTAGCCGATTCGTCTATAAAGACTAGCTTGTAGATGTCCCAAATCCGGCTCTTAACCCTCTATATTGACCGCAGCGCCTCATTACGCTCGGCAGCGACCTTGTAAGCTATCTTACAGCTCTAGCTACGCCGCTTCAATATTCGGCCGAGCGTCTACCTAGAGACCTTAAGGTCGAATCGGTCAAGTAGGTAGTCTGCTACCTTGTTAAGATACGCTGTTGGGTTGCTATCAAGGTACTTAACAACTGCCTATTAAGGTTAGAATAGACGGTTACTAGGCACCTGCAGGTCCTTACATCCTTATGGCCGAGCGTCATAATGCGCCGGCGCTAGTCGACTTGATCACCTGGAGGATACGGTGTATGAAAAAGCTTCAGATTGGTCGCAATAGTACCAATAGTCGAGCGCGCAATACTAGTGCCGCGGTGTATAGCTCGTATAGACCGGCCGGCGGCAAGCTGCTCTACGACCTCGAGGCACGTCTCATCTGGTATACGGCGTGCAGGCATGATAGCAGCAGATTCTCTTACACCTCAAAAACAGTCGAATTCATCAATTGCACACAAGACTACGGCTTCAAGCAGACTATAGACATGCCAGGACGGCTCTACACCGCTTTTTCGGTGATGTGACGTCCAGCGGTCGTCCGGCGTTGCGGGGGGCCGCTTTCAGTTGAGCACGACTGTAAGGTTTCAGGACATCATGACTCAGACACGATTGTTCATTCTATGCAGATCGAGTGATACTTGCTCGGGCCAACCTTGCCGGACTCTCATATATGTTTGTCACCAGAAGCATCGCAGCGATGCCCTCTGCGGATCTCATCAAGGCATGGATGAATTGGTCAAAAACTTTTCACAGCTTGACTGCCTTGTCAACCCTGACAGATCTCTTTTTTTGGGTTGGGGTGAGGGCTGCCCTCAAGATCTTGAGCGAACGACGTATTGTTCTTTTTACTTCTGCCCGCAGGAAGATTAGATAGAAACTGAATTGCCATAACTCATGTGATGGTAGTTATTTGATTACAAGTGCAGCCATGAATGGAAACATGCTGATGAATCAGGCATCGTTGCGTTGTGATGGAAGAGGGAAAACGGCTGTCGTCTCTGCCTCTCTGCCCATCATGGCCTCGGCTCCCATCATTCTGCTGGATTTGTGATCAACCTTTCCAGATCACTGACCAATGTCAATGCTCCGCGATCACTGATCACTGCTGGCACTCCTCGGCGGTCGAAAATAATGCATTAAGAGACAGAGATGCAGTAAGCCAATGAAGTTCACTGATCCCGACTCGGATCATACTTCAGTCTCAACACCGTAGAGCTTTTGTAATCACGCTAGGTAACACATTTTGATGCCACGGTGCAAAGCACACATAAAAGCGTGCACCCTGCCAGGCTATGGCTGCAATCACTTTCAACACGTCGCAGTACGATCATATTGACAGCCCCCATAGTACAACCATGTCCAACTCTACCGTTCTCATCACAGGCGCAACCGGGTTCATCGGAGCCCAAGTCGCCTCGACAATTCTACACGCTGGCTACAACATCAGGTTGAGCATCAGACGCGAGTCGCAGAGTGATGCTCTGCGCAAAATCTTCAGCGAGTTTGCCGATAGCTTGGACTTTGTTGTCGTTCCAGACATCACTCTCCCCCGATGCCTTCGCCAGCGCACTCGAAGGCGTAAAATATGTGATACACATCGCCTCTCCACTCCCGAAGCCAGGCGAAGATCTGCTTATTCCAGCGGTCAAGGGCACGATCTCGATACTGGACTCTGCCAGCAGAGCCCCGTCTGTCAAGAAGGTCGTGATCACCCGCCTCTGTTGCGTCTCTCGTTCCTCTGCAAGCGGACAATAAAGGCAAGATAGTGAGAGGTCAGTAACGTTGACTCGCACTCACGGTCTCACTGATTGACACCCCCTGCAGAGGATCTCCCAAAGGAGGATTTGTACTTTGACCAGTCGATCGTGCCAAATCTCGATCACTTCAACCAGTATCGAGCCAGCAAAATCGCCTCCTATACAGCAACGCTGGACTTTATCGTGAGCAAAAAGCCCGAATACTCCGTCGTGACCCCTCCATCCGGTATTTGTCTTTGGCAAGAACCTGCTTGCAGACGAACCCAGCTGAGCTGTCCGGCACCAACCAAATGTTGTTCGGTTCGTTCTACTCCGAGGAGCCGCTCTTTGCGCCGTTCCGGGGAGTCCACGTCTTGGACGTGACGGATGCACATCTCAGAGCCTTGACGCTGGCAGATGCGCCCGTCTCATCGTTCCTGCTAGCCGCGAAGGAACGGTCGTGGGAGGATGTGTTGAGGTACGCGAACGAGACATTCCCGGGCGCGGGGTTCTCTGCGAAGCCGAAATCTGGAGAGTCCACCAACCATCGACACCTCACGTGCTGAGACACTGCTCGGCTTCACGTCCTGGAGAGAGATGGAGGATCAGGTCAAAGACGTGGTGGATCAACAGCTTGGGCTGCGCTCTGGTCAGGCTAGTCTATGAACACGATGCTAGTGCTAGATGCACGAGAGCTCTGACTCCTGCAGTAATGTGTGTAACATCGGAAACGTAGTTGAGAATTTGAAACCATTTGCGCGGATATAGCTGTATGCTGCGTCTCTTAAGTGCAACAAGTCGAAGATGATGAATTTATAACGCAGTCCTTCGTAGTAGAGAAATGAGACTTGGCATTATCGATGCCATGTATTACGATATCGTGGAATCTTAGAGCTATGCGTTTGGTTAACAAAGCGAATAGAATCTTACCTTGACCTCTCCTTACCTCCAGCGTTACCTACCACTTGACCTGTCCGCACTGGCCTGATCACGAAAAGCCGTACTAGATATTGAAACATCGATCTGTCCGCTGGGTAGCGTCTGAAACGCGAAAGCGCGCCTCGCGATGGCGTGTTTCGGCCTGCGCGAGTATGTTTGAGCGAGTTATCTGAATGCGGACAAATTTGCTCACGGCGAGCTCAGGCTGCAATTACGACTACTGCTGCCAATAATGGACATGCGGTTGAGCACGAGACTGACCGCTGATGGTATAGTCCCATTGATGTTGTTCAATGTTTCCCTTCATCTTCTGCATCTCTCTCATCGCTCTTCACCACATTGCGCCTCGGTGATCAGCTTCTCTGCCCTAAGTGTTTCAGTCGTGAGAACATCTACGCCTGCCTTACCATTGTAGCCTTCACCACCACCACCATGTGCTGCGGCGAGTCTCCAAGGACAAGTACAGGAGGCACTTTGGCTATCCTGAAGAGCCGATGCGGGTCAGCACCAGACCTTAAGCTACTCTTCGGCTCTGGCGACGCTGGTACGCTCGCAACCGTCTACGGCCTCAGCCATGCTGGGTGGCAGCATGAGGCTGCTAGTTTAAACATCCAGATACAGTATGTCGATGAATTCTTATGCTTCAGCCTCTTATTGACCTTGCCACAGTCAAGATGGTGACCTTCGGACGAGCAATGACTTGAAGAGGCCTCTGCATCAATTCCACTGGAACATGGCACAGCGGAATCCCTTGATTATTCCAGAAACTATCAACATGAACATTCCTTTTGCTCTCAACCTCAGTGTCGGAGCCGATGGCATCATCGGACGGAGGGTGTTGGCTGTTTGCCATACTCCGGATGGACGCAGAGTTGTCAGGCAAGGTATCATTGGATGGAATTGAGCTACGCATCTAGAAAATGGGCTATCGTTATGTTCTTGGCGCGTTCTTGGATTGTGGTTCCTTGCATAGCATGGGTAGCAAGCGAATCGTCAGATCGTATGCTCTTAAAGCGTCGCACATGCATGGAAATTGGCATTCTGGCCTTCTAGCATCTGCGCCTCAGCAATCGATTTAGATCTGCTTTGAATGATACGTTAAGAATATTTTCCTACCGACGTGCGAGCAGTTTACTATATAGCTCTAGAGAGAGCAGTATTGATTTGTGTTCACAACAAATGTAAAGGTAGAATCAAGAAGCTCTCTTGCTGATCTGTTCCCACGTCATGGCGGGGCAGCGCGGGCATTCCAATCTCGAAAGATCAGGACAATGATAACACTACTCTGACCTCCGGTATATACTAGGTAATCATGCGCCTGCTCAGTCCATCAATTGGGCGGGCAGTGCCTAAGCTGCACTTTCAGCAGTCAAACACGTTCAGGTTTGCATCAAGACCCTACTCAGATCTGAGCAGGCCAAAGGTACGGAACACCGCATAGCGTCGAGCTCGCCGATTAACTGCTTCTGTAGCTTCGAGACGAATCTTTGTTCAAACAGCAAGCCTTAATCAACGGAAAATGGACAAATGCCAAGTCCGGCAAGACTTTCGAAGTCACAGACCCAGCCACGGGCAAGAGGATTGGCTCCATGCCAGAGATGAACAAGGAGGATGTCGACCTGGCCATAAAAGCTGCTGCAAGCGCATTTCCGAGCTTCCGCAAGACCACGGCTAGAGAGAGAGCAAAGTTGTTGCGACAATGGTACCAACTCATGATGGACAACGCAGAGGATCTGGCGAAGCTCATAACATGGGAGAATGGCAAGCCAATGACAGACGCAAAGGGAGAGGTGTCATATGCAGCCAGCTTTTTCGAGTGGTTCAGTCCCCGAGCGTACGGAGACACAATTGCCGCAAGCATCGCTGGAAACAGGGTTTTCACGATCAAGGAGCCTGTCGGTGTCTGTGGTCTGATCACACCGTAAGCTTAACTTGAGCACGGTATAAGTTCAATTGCTAACAGACTGGCAGCTGGAACTTCCCTGCGGCCATGATCACCAGGAAAATTGGACCAGCCTTGGCTGCCGGATGCACAATCGTGGCCAAGTCTCCAGGGGAGACTCCCTTTACCGCAGCAGCATTGGCTGAGCTCTCTATCCGCGCTGGTATACCGCCAGGAGTCGTGAACCTCGTCACTTCCTTGGAAAATACTCCTGAGGTCGGAGCAGCTATCACTGCTTCAGATGTGGTGCGTAAGGTATCTTTCACAGGCAGCACGGGTGTCGGCAAGCTGCTCATGAAGCAATCATCCGACACTCTCAAGAAACTTTCATTCGAACTTGGCGGCAATGCCCCTTTCATCGTCTTTGATGATGCAGATCTGGACGCTGCCGTCGCTGGCGCAATCGCGTCCAAGTTCCGATCGTCCGGACAGACATGCGTGTGCGCCAACAGGCTGTACATACAGTCGGGCATCTACGACAAATTCGCCGAAGCATTGGCCGCAAAGGTGAAAGACTTCAAGGTCGGCGCAGGGTATGAAGAAGGCGTCACTCATGGGCCACTCATCCACGACCGGGCAATCAGCAAGGTTGAGGCACATGTCCAAGATGCGGTCAAGCAGGGCGGCAAGGTTCTTGTTGGCGGGCAGAAGATGCCGGACACAGGCGCCAACTTCTTCCAGCCGACTGTCATCCGAGACATGACCTCTGATATGAAGCTCAGCAGCGAGGAGACCTTCGGCCCGGTTGCGGGGCTGTTCAGGTTCGAGACCGAGGTGGAGGTGATCAAACTCGCAAATGCAGCGGAAGTCGGCCTGGCTGGATACTTCTATTCGAAAGACGTCCAGCGGGTCTATCGGATTGCGGAGTCTCTCGAAGTTGGCATGGTCGGAGTGAACACTGGCCTGATCTCAGATCCTGCTGCGCCTTTCGGAGGTGTGAAGCAATCTGGCTTTGGCCGTGAAGGAAGCAAGTACGGCATTGAGGAGTACATGATCACGAAGATGGTGACTTTGGGGGCAATGGGAGGGGAGCTACAGGGATCTTAGTGCTTGCCGCGTCGGAATATGATACCAATGATGTACAAGAGCAACCAATAGAAGGAAATGCACATACATGCACGTTCTCCGACTTAGTGAAGTGCCAATGTTGAAGTGATGGCAACGGATCACTGAGGTCTGGCTCAGCTTGCATTTGCAGATGCTTGGCGTTTTTGTGACCTTCAACTCCTGAGGGCGCGACTCAGCTTCAACATCGAAACCTGGAGCTCTGTCAACAGCGCATTAATTCTTTCAATCGAGCCATCAAACACAACCGCTTCTAATTGTGGCGCCTTCTCTCAGCTGCTCGGCGAACATTCATGTCCCTCCTTTGACATCTCCGTCATAACGCAAAGCATATCAACTGGTCTACCTCAGCCTAATTCGACACTATGTCGAGAATCGTCGAGGACTTCGGCGGGGGCTCAGACTCCGAGGGCGAGGACTTCAACCCGGCTCCGGTCATAGATTCGGATGATGAAGATCAGAAGGCAGCCACAAAGAACTCGCCCGCGCCCAGGGCCAACAAGGTAGATGGCGACCAACGGTCATTAAATGATGGTGAAAGCAACGATGAGCCAGCCGACGGTGATGATGGAGAGCTGAAGCTGGATGACGAAGAAGATGTACAGCCGCGGCGGAAAAAGAAACCCGCGGTGGAGGAGGAAAACGAAGATGAGGATGATGACGAGGAGGACGATGAAGATGAGGAAGATGAAGACGATGAGGACGTCACAGGACGGGCTCGTAAAAGGCGAAGGCGAGAACCACGCAACGCCTTCATCGATGATATCGCCGAGGTTGAGGAGGAAGATGAGGAAGAGCATGAGGATGAGGAAGAATTTGGCGGCGACGAATTACATCCCGACGATGAGCATGAGCTGCCTGCTGGTGCCGACAGGGATGATAGGAAACACAGAGAGCTCGACAGACAACGTGATCTCGCTGCATCTATGGACGCAGAGAAGCAGGCACAGCTGTTGAAAGAGAGATATGGGCGCAACAGAGCAGCAGTGACGGACTCTGCCATTCTCCCGCAACGGCTACTCTTACCCGGCGTTGACGATCCTTCGATCTGGCGGCTGAGGTGCAAGCCTGGCAAAGAAAGAGAGGTGATCTTCAACATCATCAAGCGCATCGAAGATAGAGCAGGCACGAGAGAGCCGGTACAGATCATCTCTGCGTTTGAGAGAGGCGGAGTCATGTCCGGCAACCTTTACGTTGAAGCACGTACATTGGCCGACATCACGACAGGGCTCGAAGGCATGCAGAATGTCTATCTCGGATCGAAGCCTATGCTCATTCCCATCAATGAGATGCCAGACCTCCTTCGGGTCAAGAAGAGCAAAGAGCTTGAGCCGGGCATGTACGTCCGCATCAAGCGTGGCAAATATGCAGGCGATCTTGCACAAATCGACGATGTCGAGTCGAACGGCCTGGAAGTCACTCTACGAATTATCCCACGTCTGGATTATGGCATGAATGATGACGCAAATGGAGCAGTTGACAACGGAGTCGTCAAGCGAAAGCGACCAGGCGGATTTGGCGCCAACGCCTCAGGGCCACGGCCGCCACCAAGGTTGTTCAGCGAAAATGAAGCAAAGAAGAAGCACAGCAGATTTCTTAGCATAAATCCGGGCCTTTCTGGACGAAGCTGGAGTTACATGGGTGACGAATATGTGGAAGGTTATCTGATCAAGAGCTTCAAGAGTACGCTCCTTCAGACCGAGGACGTCAATCCCACACTCGAGGAGGTTACGAGATTTGCTCGTGAAGGTGGCGAGGATGGCACAGACAATCTTGATCTTTCGGCTCTGGCCGCTACCATCAAGGGCAACACGGCATCGGCATTTCTTCCTGGTGACTCCGTGGAGATCTTCCAGGGTGAACAGCGAGGGGTCTTTGGCAAAGCACAATCTGTCACAGGGGACATTGTGCGGATTCTGGTCAGCGAGGGACCTCTCAAAGGACAGATTGTGGAATCACCAGTCAAGGGTCTTCGGAAGCTCTTCCGCGAAGGTGATCATGTCAAGGTCATCGGCGGCAGCAAGTACTTTGACGAAGTTGGCATGGTTGTCAAGATCGTGGAAGACCGGGTCACCATATTGACGGATTCAAATCAGCAAGAAATCACAGTCTTCAGCAAGGATCTGCGAGAAGCCACAGACTCCGGCGGACAAGTGGGTATGTCCAAGTACGACCTCCACGACCTGGTCCAGCTCGATGCCGCCACTGTTGCTGTGGTCATTAAAGTTGACCGCGAATCGCTGCGAGTGCTCGACCAGCTCGGCACTCTGAGGCCTTTGCTACCAAGTCAAATCAGCAACAAGCTGGAGCGGCGCAAGGACGCCGTCGCAACCGACCGTGATGGGTCAGAGGTTAGGATTGACGACACCATCAAGGAGTACGGCGGCGAGCACCGCTCCGGCCGCGTCCTGCATCTGCACCGCAATTTCCTCTTCGCACACAACCGGGAGCAGATGGAGAACGCCGGCGTCTTCGTCGTCCGAACAAGCAACGTCGTGACAGTAGCAGCCAAGTCCCGCCCCGGCGGCGCAGCGGCAGCCCTGACGAAGATGAACCCTGCAATGCAGCGGCCCGGCGTCAACGGCAGCGCGGGCGCCCCAGCAGCCATGGCGCCACCCCGCGCCATGGGTCGGGACAAGCTCATCGGCAAGACGGTTGCGCCAAAGCGTGGCTCATACAAGGGTCTGATCGGGCGCGTTATCGACACGACCGACGACATGGCGCGTGTGGAGCTGTACTCGAAGAAGAACGTGCTGACGATCAAAAAGGACGACCTGACCATCCGCGACCCGGTCACGGGCGAGGTCATCCAGTCCGATGCGCGAGGCTTTGGCGGGCGGCCTGGGGGCGCACCGTCGAGCATGGCGACGGGCGGCAACAGCACGAGCTACGGCAGGGGCGTCACCCGGTGGACCGAGGGGCTTCGGGCAGACGCCGGGCTACGGCAACAAGACGCCTTCCTGGATGGCGAGCGGTGGCAAGACGCCTGCTTGGGCTGCTGCCGGGGGTCGGACTGCGTACGGCGGCGGCGCGGGTGCTGGCGGTGGGCGGACACCAGCTTGGGCGAGTGGTGGTGGGCAGACGGCGTACGGTGGCGGGCAGACCGCGTATGGAGGGCAGACGAGCTACGGCGGCGGCACGAGTTACGGTGGTGGGACCAGCTACGGCGGCGGGACTAGCTACGGCGGTGGGACCAGCTACGGCGGGGTAAGTTTGTTCCCCGACACCTTGCGTGGTCGTCGCTTTTTGAGTGGGCGAGGTTCTTATGCTGACTTGGCTTTTGACAGACGACATACAATGCTCCGACACCCGGTGCGTACGCGGCGCCCACACCCGGTGGCTATGGCGGTGGCAGAGACTATCACGGTGCACCCACGCCCGGTGGTGCACCTACACCCGGGGCGGCGTACGCCCAAACGCCTGGGGCATATGCGGCCGAGACACCTGGCGGGGACGACGCGCCTGGTTACGACTAGGGCTAGAAGGACTGAGTTCGCATGGGGGGACGTTTACATGGATGAGTGCTGCTCTTCAGAGGGCGGGCCAGAGGTCGGGAATCTACTTACCAAGAAGGCGTTGAGTAGTGCAATGATCTGGCAAGCATTCACAGCCAGAAGCCGGTCTAGGCTGGATGTCGGCGGTATGGGTGAATGCAATCTTGGAAGCCTAGCCTTCCTTCAAGCTCTTCATCTTGCTATCGCTATCTATCGACAAGACGAATGTCCACAACTTCCCTTTCGCTGCCTGCCTCACTAGTGCTCTTCAACCCAGATTCGTCCTGGTCAATCGACCTCTTGGCCTCTGCACCATGGCCGCCTTTTGTACTTCCCAGCACTGCTGCTGCTGCCACTTGCGAAGAAGCAACATGCCTGGGATATGCTCTTCCAGAAGCCCCGCCGTCCGGTATATGATGAAAGAAACATCGCCGTCGCCTCTTCCTTTTCCACGCCCGCCATTCCTCACACCCCGCCGCCGTCCATTACCGCGCTCCCTCTCTTTTCTTCTCGCCAGCCATCTCAAGCCCAGCACTCGATTCTGTGACAGTGACAGAGGAGCAGCCGATTCTACTCCAGACGCAAGTCGCCCCGCACGGCCTGGACAAGTCCTCTGTCTTGGACGCGACGGAGGATGGGCTGAGGGAGAATATCGCGGGCGATAATTTCGACAAACTCGGCTTCGCCGATCGCTTAGTCGCCGGGCGGTTGTTGTTTCTCTGCAGAAGAGAGTCAGCCTTTCACCTTCCCATCGTACATGTAAAGAATCTCTGTCAACGTACAAACCAGCCTCCAGCCGTAGCGCCGTAGACCAAGACGATGATGAGGATGACCAAGAGGATAGCGACGACGATGCCCAAGCAGATCCACTTCTTCTTGCGGGCAGCGCGGGCCTTGACGGTCGCCTGCTGCAGCTGCGTGTTTGCCTCGACCATGTGCGTCTGCGTCTGCTCCGCCTGCTCCTCGACCTTCTGCACCATGGGCTCCTGCTCGACCACGATGGCGTCGAGATCCTGGAAGAGCTGCGCCAGCTCGAGCATGGTGCGCTCAATCTGCTGGATGGCGTCGTGGCGCTGCTGCACGTTGCGCAGCGTCGATTGCGCCTGGCCACGGCGATCGGCGTTGAGCAGCGCCTGCTGGAAGATCTGCGTGTCGCCGCCGTTCTCGGTCGCTTCGCGCACTTCGGCTTCGGTGGCGTTGGGGTTCACGATCAGGTACTGCCGCTTCTGCTGGTCTTGGACTTCTTTGCGGAAGGCAGCTTCTTGCTCGCGGAAGGCGTTGATTGCTTTCTTGATTCTTCGGTCGAGATTGTTAACTTGTGGCGCATTCTGTGGCGCTTTCGCCTCTGTTCATGTTGTGAGCACCTTTCTGATCTTATATTTGTGCAGGGACTGTTCTTACCTGGCTTGGACTTGATACGCTTGACTCGGTCGGCCAGAGATCTGTACTGACCCATGATCTCGGCCGCCGTCGCGTCAATCTCCCTGTTAGTAGTACCATTACCGCTGACAAAGCCTCTCTGCGAGCGCTGGAGTGTGCCGAGCTGGGCCTCCAAATCATCAATTGCCTTTTGCACGTCTCGGCATTCGTTGAGGATGGCGTGAGGGTTGTTCTGCTGAGCCGGCGCGCCGTAGCCGTTGCCGTTGACTTGGGCACCGTATGGGTTCTGCTGGTTGGGAATGTTCTGCATCTCTACATCCTGGCCGCCCTGATCTGGTGTCGCATGTCAGTCTCTGTTGTACAATATTGCTGTCGGGCCTGCTCTTACTGTAGGGTGCAGCATTGTCGTAGCGATTCTGCTGTGATGCATACGGATTTGCTGCTTGCTGGGCGTATGGGTTTGACTGCTCCTCCGCATATGGATTGGAAGTCGGTTGATATGGGTTTGACTGGCCGTAGCCGCCGCCTCCGCTGCTGCCATAGCGGTCATTCGACCCGCCATAGTTGTTGTACTGCGCCATCTGTCAGTACACCTCGAGTTTGGTTGCGCGACCGGATAGCGACCATACCGCCATGAAGGACGATGAGAAAGGTAGGATTGGCCGGGGTGTGAAGCGAGTCCTGTGTCTGGCACGTTGCGCTCAGAGCTGGCGAGCAACGCCTGCGAGATTGTGTTGCGCTAAACAGTAGATGGACCTTGGCTGACTCGGGCACTCGAAATGATATAAAAGTGCTGTCAGGAGTCGATATGAGCTGCTAGAGGGATGTTGTGCTGCGAGTACGAAGTGTTCGTGAAAAGGATTACGGTAGGGGGACCAAGCAATCTTGTTGCACTTCGCACTAGCGTGAGCCTCGACATCATGCCACTCCGCTCCTCCACGCCGGGTCGGGCCTGTCACTGCCACTCATCCTTGGCACGGGCCGGCCGGGTCTGCGCTCCTCCAGCCTGCTGCTCTCCTAACAACACGACACGCTATTCACTACTGACACTACCACTTGTCACTACTTCTGTACCCGCAGCCTCTTCAGATTACTGTATCGCCTCATACTGACACTTTGCATCTTGCACCCATACGACAATTGCGCCATCCTGCAAAGTTGTGCCATCTTTTCCTATAACTACATATTGACGAGTCACAGTAGGCTACAACCTGACACGCCCGCTCGTCAGGCTCTGCCAGTCCGATGGTCTGAAATCGACATAGACGCCCTTCTTGGGATCGAGCCAGAACAGCCGATCACTGCCAACCTTTCCATGCTCGACACCCTGGGTGCGCAGTCCATGCTTGGTGTACTTGGACGTGCCCGTCGTCTCCATCGACTTGACCGTCCTCAGGAACAGCGGCGCAGCGAACTTGGGCAGCGCCTTGTGGACGTGTTGTGCCAGACTGTGCAGCTCTTTGTCTGTCGGCGCGTCCCTGAAGATGACAGCCGCGCAACCGGCGCGTCCGTCGTGGCCGGGTAGCTGCACGCCGTAGACGTTTGCTTCCTGGACGCTTGGGTGTGCGGCGACGACTTTTTCCACCTCGCCCGTGCTGACGTTCTCACCCTTCCATCGATATGTGTCGCCAATGCGGTCCACAAAGTAAACTCGGCCGTCCTTGTCGGTCCTCAGCAGATCTCCAGTCCGGAAATATGCATCTCCCTTCTTGGCCACGTCCCTGAGTATCTTCTTTTGTGACGCCTCTTTGTTGCCCCAGTACCCGGCGAATGACTCCTTGATGTCCTTTGCATCGAGGAGAGCGAGAAATTCGCCGGCTTCGCCGATATCTGCCTTGATGCACAGACCAGTAGCAGGGTCGCGAATGGGATCTCCTGATTCGACGTCATGCTTGATCACCATAGTTTGTATTCCACGAAGCAGCTTGACAACTGGGCCTGCTCGACCAATCGCGCCTTCGCCAAAGTTGTTCCGAGACTTGATGAGCGTGGTTGCTGGGGACTCGGTCGCACCATAAAACTCGCATATTTGTGGAATGGCATATCTCTCCTTGAATGGACGCCAGACGTCAGGTCGAAGACCGTTACCAAAGCATCGTGCTACGCTGTGTGCATTGTCGAAAGGAGTGGGAGGTACGCTGAGAAGATATCTGCACATTTCGCCGATGTACTGGAACATGGTTGCGCGAGATGCAACCAGTGAAGCAAAGAACGTGGCTGGAGAAAAGTGGGGCGCTACGATGAGAGTAATCCCTGCACCGATGGCTACGTTGACGGCCAGGAGGGACGCTGAAGAGTGGTACAGAGGCAGCGCAGTGTAGTATCTGTCTGTGGGCTTTAGCTCCAGAAAGGAGCCCAAGGACAAAGCCGTGCCCACGTTGCGTCTCCAATTGACGACCGCAGGCTTTGGTAGTCCCGTGGTGCCGCTGGTGAAGATCAGCTGCGCCATGTCCAGCGGGCCGATGCCACCGCGGCAGTCATCGCATGCCCGATGGCCTTGCCGTGCCAGCACAGCTGAGGTCGTAGCTTCATCAACAACAGAGACCTTGACACCGAGCTCCGCTAGCCCACTCTCGACACCGTCTGACAGTGCGCCTTGAATCTCCGCGTCGAATATGGCAATTCTCGAGGAGCTGGTCTTAATGCAGTGGAGCAGACCCTCGCCGCGCAGACCGGTGTTCAAGAAGGCCGGCCGCGCACCCAGACTCCACAACGCATACCAGATGTAGATGAACTCGGGTTTATTCAGGTAGTCGAACGCCACGATGTCGTTCTTGACCACTCCGAGATCTTCCTTCAACCAGGCGGCGTATTTCAGGACAATGTCGTATACCTGTCTGTATGTCCACTCTTTACATTGTAGCCCAGCGATGCTTTCGGGTGTGAGCTTCTGGTCCTTCGGAATTGCCGGCGGAACTGCTATGAAAGGATGGTTTGCAGTCTTCGGCGATAGCGCATGAGCCTCAAGCTTGTAGAAGAGGTTGCCTACGCCGTTCTTGAAATCTCTCTCCGCCTTGATGCCCCCAAAGATGACGACCTTGAGCAGAGAAAGATCATTCGTGATGTTGTACCGGGCATTCAAGTAGGCCAGAGCTGCACTGGCCGCGGGGACCGTAACTGCGAGGGGTAGTGCTGTGCTTGGTCAGAAGTCTTCCAGGAGCTGAATAGTTGAGACGAGTATGTCACGAACCTGCCATGCTTGACGAGCCAGCCAATGTTTTTGAGTGCGTTGGTTGATGGTATGTCCGACTCTACTGCTCCCCGTCCGATGTATCAACTAGAATGGTAGCAGGCTGAGATGGATGGCCATAGATAGAAGAAGACGGAGCTCGGGTGTCTACTAGTAGGCACTTACTAGCCAGAAACCGGCGGCACTGGCGGAGCCCGAGGGCTTGCGATGATGCACTGTGGGGATAATTTAAACTAGCAGACCATAAACTCGCTATAGCCTACGTTTTTGGTGCACAGGCCAGCTCGGATATCATTGCTATTGGTTAGAGATGGTTTGGCGCCACCTCAGACACTGCACTTATCCAGAACCCTGACAGCCACGCACACTAAGCGTTGACGGATGTGGGGTATAACCGAGGCTCAAGGTCTATTAGCCGGCATGGCTATGCAGACCGGTCGAGGCACTCATGCCAAGCACAGGAGCCCATCATCTTGGCTGAGGTTGGGACATGATCATTCTTTCGTTCTGCGAAGTAGCTCACGGAGACATATGTGTCGCTCGAGGTTTCCCACGTGCGTAGACATGCAGCGACTCCATCTTCCGAACATCCTTCCTCAAAATGCTCTCCTGAAACCACAGTCCAGCAGCCTCCAGCTGGTACTCAATGTGGACCCGGGTCGGGACATCAAATGTGAGGTTGAGCTTCTCCAGGGATACCTGCTTGGTCTCGTAGACGAAGAAGAAGATGAGGATATAGGCGACAATATTAAGGCAACTTTGAAATCTATCAGCCATCCTTGAATTCATTCGACCAACGATTGAACTTACGCGAAGAGACTGAGCACGCCAATCGACTTGATCGAATCGATGAGTACTGGTACAACAAGCGACAAGATACCTGGTTTCGCCGTCAGCGTTGTTCATTGGCCATCTAACAGTTTTCATGTCGACCCACCTGCGCCGAAGAGATTTACGAATACTGCGAAGCTCATCCCGACCTCTACGCTGTATGTAAGTATACCGCAATTCCTCATGACTATGCAACAATCTACATACCTCGGGTAATGAGAGGGAACACCTCAGCTGAATACGTGAACGGAATAGGACCAAGCCCTGGGGAATAGAATGCCATATAGAGCACGAGAAGGATTGCAACGATTGGGTCTCGCGCTGGCTGGTCCTCCCGGAAGAAGAAGGTGAAGGCTGCAGCGAGCAGTGTCACAAAGAGACCTGGAATCGTCCAGAGGAGCAAGGCTCTCCTTCCTTTGCTGTCAATGTTGCCGAATGCTGGTATAGCAAAACTGAATGCGTCAGCTATGCTGAGTCTGATAGGTTACCATTGACACATACAGGAAATTTGCGGCGCCTGTTGCCCAG
This sequence comes from Vaccinium vitis-idaea, assembly GCA_963854785.1. Classification (NCBI taxonomy): domain Eukaryota; kingdom Viridiplantae; phylum Streptophyta; class Magnoliopsida; order Ericales; family Ericaceae; genus Vaccinium; species Vaccinium vitis-idaea. The sequence goes on along the minus strand of CAWLAL010000268.1, from coordinate 1,099 downwards.
CTCACCCATAGACCTCTGTTCCATGCGTTGTATCGACGGGTCTCGTTCCAGACTTCGGTGTTGCGGTATTGTACATTGCCACTGAATATAATTGCGGAGTAGAACGAGATAACGTTCACGCCACACAGCTGCTGACTGATCATGACAACGAATGCAGCTGTTCCAATCAGTCACCAATATTACAGCAGTCAGTGAGGCAAAAGCTTACCAACTGTCGCTCTGGCAATACGCGGGACCTTTACAAGGTTCACCGCTCGCCGCCAATATGAGTTAGCTTTCTGAGACTTGTAAGGATCCTGGTCGGACTCGAAAATAGTCGTAGTTGACAGCTGCGTCCCTTCTTGGTATTGCTCTGGTCGGAATAATCTGTTCTCAGCTTCGATCTGACCTCGAATGATCAGAAGCTCCTTAGCTGCGATGATGTCGTGCTTGTTGATGGCACGAAGCGACTCAAAGGCTTCTTTGAAACGCTGCTTCTTTATCAGAAAACGGGGGGACTCTAGACATTCTTTTGTTAGATCTTCTGTCAACTCAGCCAGGAGAGACCGACCTGGACAAACAAAGATCAAGATCGCGAGCGATATGGCTGGCAGAGCTGCAGCTGCAAGCTGAAGTCTCCAGTTCAAGGATTTGATATTGAAGACTGCCAGATTGAACGAGTAGCCGCTGTATCCTGTCAGTCCGCATATCAGGATACTTTCACGATCGAGACCCACAGCAGGATACCCAGGGCGACGAAGAACTGCCAGCACATAACGAGACTTCCTGCGAAGATTTAGCCCTCTTTGTCGTGCGCGCAGCCTGCGCTAGCATACCTCTCATGTGTGCTGGCGCAATTTCTGCGGCATAGACGGGTACTTCAGCAGAGTCAATATATTGTCGGCTTGACGCTCTATGTGGGGGTCTCGACTCACCCACGGAAGCCTTCGCTCCAATGCCAATGCCAAGCAGAATACGACATGCCAGCAGTTGTCCAGCAGTAGCAACGCATGCTGACCCGACCACTGATATCAGACTGAAGACCGCTGCGGCGAAGATTGCGGGCCTCCGTCCGTACAGGTATTCATTCAGGGGATCACTGCACCAAGTGCCTCTGCAG
>CAWLAL010000267.1:0-16896 GCA_963854785.1 Vaccinium vitis-idaea | reverse complement strand
GTCTACTGAGTCTACACTACCGGTTCAGCGAACTAGCGTGAAAGAACAAGCATTTGTGTACCGCTGCTTTTCAATTATGGGCCCAACAAATGGGTGTCAACCAACAACAACAACGATAAGTGGGCAAAACTAAAAGAAAATCCTTGACTGGTAGTAAGTACTTTCCTGATCACAACCAAAAATCTTTGACAAATCCAGAATTCCTGCGCGAAAGTCCAAGTGGCAAGGAGGTGTCCCTTCGAGTTACCTCCTATGAGGAAGTCTAAGGCGCCTCGGAGGTCCTCGGCAAGTCCTAGAACAGCCTCACCTTCTTGCGCGAATCTAAAGTAAAGCTCGCAACAATTAGTCGCTCTGGAGGAAGCCGACCGAGGCGACATCGTTTTCTGTAGATATTGAAATTGCTTTTAGGGCCTGCCAAGCCTGCTTGCGAGCATGCGAGGGGCGTAACATCAGCGCTGAAGCGCGTATATTTAGGTCTTTGATCCAATAACGCGCTGTCTGGTGCTGTCTTTGCTAGTTCTGAAACGATTGTAATATTGCAGTTCGTTTCGGGAATCTACGCCGGTCAAGTAGACTTTACACAGACAATCGAACTCCGTCTCTCGCGTAGCGCATGCACTAGTAAGTAAAGAGCTTAGACTAGATAGTGCTTATTGTCGTGACCCATCTGCATGATTCGATGCGTCGATCCGATGGCGGAAATCCTCGCTCAAATGGCATCAAGCGTGTGTTTGGCATTAGTGACGGACCTGGTGCGAAGTCTGCAACAGCTTATCGGCGCGCGAATGCGGCGTGTATTGGAAATCACAATGCTCCTGCGAAATTTGAGGTCTCGAACGACGATTCTTCGAGCGTACAGTTCAACGGAGGTACTGTGATAACCTCGGCAGAGGTACTGGTCACGTGAGGATCTTTGGCCGTTTTGAGGGAGCCTGTGGTGGAGTAATATCGTGCGGGTCACAAGAATAATTCCCTACCATATTGCTGTAATGATGGATCCGTTGTCGATTACTAACTGCCTGTAGATGTTTGTACGTAAGTGCTAACTTTACTTGTAGGCGGTTGTCAGACAGTACACAGAGCATTGTAGAGCATGTGTGACAATAATATGCAGCCTATAACGAGAAAAATGGTGGACATGCTACTAATAGAGAAGCTCTTGCAAGATCTAGACGCACTTGACATTGACGACTTCATAGCTAGAGAACAGCTAGATATATAGGCATGCCGACGCTACTTGTTACGCATAAAATTGAAAGTAGCGTATAATGTTAACGTGCATGTGAGACTCGCAATTCTTACTAAGATAGCGGCAGATCTTACTTAGAGCCTGCGTAATAGTAAGTAGCTATCTCGCCTAGTACGAAAAGCAATAAATGCTTGCTTATATACGTGTAAAGTCGTCCTCTTACCTATGCTACATGAAAGATTCAATTAGGATAGTAGTAATTAAGTCGACCTCAATAGAATTGCTTGCTACAATCGAGTGCTTAGCATACCATTATAACGATCTTAATTTTATTAGGCGCGTCAGATAGACATTATTAGCATAAGCGTTACGATCTCGGCTGGACTAATTTATCTAATTGTACGCATAGTAGACAGTCCTACTATAGAAAGGATATACGTAACTAGCTAAGCCTCAAGTATTAAGGATATACCTCCATACGCTTAAATAGGTTATCGATTGTAACTTTGTTTCGTAGTAGCTTCTATCCGCACTTAACTCGTCGAGCGTCTAAATATACTAAGATAACGTCCATAAGCAACGCTTGCTTATATATAAAGCGACAAAGATGTAGGAAGGAAGCATTGTCCCTAACATTACTAAATTTGCTGTTGTCGACTCGGCCGACCATAGTCTAATAGATAGACTAGAAGTAAACAATTCTAGATTAAAACGTATAAGATAATTGCTCCTACTAGTATCCTATAGCGTTTCTGTAACTGTCTGAGTACACTTTACTTGTACTAGCATGTTTAGTATATAGTTTCGGGACTAGCTTGAAGCCTACCTAAGCTGCCTCTATTACGACTGAGATTCGCAATAATGTTATTACTGTACGATAAGGTGTTAGTCTGCAGACTACCTATGTCCCGCTAACGAAAGAAACCGAGATAAAGACTAAACGAAACACAACTAGGGTTGTTAGCATAATAGGTACTTTTAGTACGTAGACTTAGACTAACTACGTGTATGTCTAAGTAGCGTACGAGTCTAGTAACGAGAATGTCGGATATATCGCTCGGGGGACGGGAGCAATAATTGATAATGAATAGTACAAGTATTGTTAAGCGAGAAATTTCGCTACGTCATTCTAGAGAAGCATCGCTACCTAATCGATTATAGATGCCGGATGTCCTCTAATCGGTCCCCTTCCTTAGGTCCATTTTACGCTCGACACGTATATCGATTCAAAGTGTCATTATTATAATTGTAGGCCTAGATAGATAGGACTAAGCTACTAAAGAATGTCCGATGCTGCTCTCGTATTCGTTCTATCACTTGTGCTATCGAGACTATTATATATTGTCTAACCTTAACTAGCTACCTAGACTCCTACTAGTCTTCTTAGAGTGTCTGAGCGACACCTAAGGATAAATACCTAGACTATTAGGATCTCTAGGTATTGCTTCAAGTACAAGCCTTCCTAACGGCTTACGAAAGAGCTCGAGGAGCGTTGCTGTGTCGAACATAGCTCTAATGCGAGCGAGCGCAGAGGCTATCGATGCTGCAAAGAGTACGGAGAAGACGATCGAGAGGATGCTAGACAGTAGTCCTTTCTATATAAGTATAGCATGTATGTAGCTAAACGACCCTAGAAGGACTAAGGCAAGGTTGCGATGATAAGAAAATGGCGATCGCCTTCTTCGACATTGAAATGTTGTCCTAATACTAGTAGGGAGAGCAAAGAGGTATATATTCTATATAAGCAGAGTATCTTTGCTATAGAAGCTAGCAATAATAGAGGTGCTATAAATTATAATGTTAGTAGAGTTAAGCTATATAATAAGCTTCGGATAACTAACAGAAGGAGATATCGCATCGCTGCGAGCTTTGCGTAGTGCTTTCCGAGGAAGTCGAAGCCGTCGTCGATATCGTCTCATCGTAGTAATTTTGATTACTACAGCTTTGAGTTTCAACCTGCGTAGGATATAGATGCATAAGCCTCACGAGCTAAAGTAATACTAAGTCTCGTTATTAATATCATCGCTGAGCTAGCATGTTATAAGGCTGTAGAAAACAGCCGAAGGCGACTTAAGAGATAATGCAAATAGCGCAAGACAGGATTGATTGTTAATAGTACGCTTCCTAATATCTTTAGAGATATACTTACTAGAGACAAGTCTGCTATGCGACATCGCAGTACAGAATACTAATGATTGTAGTCTATTAAATAAATGTACAAGATTTGTCTTGTTCTTAGTTTGCTATTACATTTGTCGATAGTCGCGAGTGCATACGGACTAGAGTAGAGAGGAGGTATAATGTCGAGATAGCAATCAAGGTTGCAATCTACTACACGAAGAAGTAACAAAGGTTGAGAGCTACAGATGTCTAATCGTAGCTATACTCGAAGAAGACATGTTCGGTAGCTAATATAGTCCTCTGCGAGACGAGTACTAGTATTGTGTCTACGATTCAAGCCTGTACTGTAAGAGTAATTAGCTAATCGAGGCTACGACTCTAAAGTGCTAAAAGATGTGCTATGCTCCACTTTCTTACAAATAAAGGACCGCTATCGTCTAATCGTTGTTACAATAGTGCTATTAGTCTAGATCTCTACCCTATACGCACTACTACTTCGCCTTATTACGAAGAGCATACAATATAGTATATTATATCGATGAACGGACCTCTATATTAATAATTCAGTTATACTACGTATTAGCAGATTTTGAAGCTTCGCTTTCTAGGAGCGTGCAAGTTTTTCTAATAGCTCCAAGTATATTAGCTATGTTAGTAGAAGTCTTCTACAGCGGCACTACTAAAGCAGATTGTAATTGCTACAATATTTCGTATGTGACAGCAAACTAGCGAGACATTAAACGACGATAGTAATTGAACACTCGCAACTATTAGATCGTATATTTGCTTCGTTAACTCGTCCGAGAGACTAGTCGACGTATTGTAGACCCTAAGATAAGGAGACTTGCGGCCTCGGATTTTCTAGAGCTTGCATATCATAATTATTAGTATTTGCTATAGTCTAACTCCGCGACACGTAATTTATGCAGTGTCTTATTACACTCGGCGTACTTAGGTACAAGGACTAGGTAAGGTTGCGAAGATTTGCTCCATTCGTTTCCAGCAACTTTTCGATTGGCGTATACTAGAATGAGCTTAGATTCGGCATTCTACAAAGGTAATCTAACGACGACCTGCCTTCTTACAAACGTCGATTAAGTAAATACTCTAATATTTTATTACAACACTCGAGTCGGAGGATCTGCCTACCTAACTCTTATCTTTATAGTACTAATCTAGCCTAGTACTGCTTCTAAAGCTTAAAGATACTTAGCTACAATGCTGCAACATATATATAGCTTATAAGCTTGCTACATTCTTCGCTTATATGTATGTGTACGTACGAAGTATAGTCTACAGATCTAACCTACCTCGTTTAGAGCTAGAAAGTAATTTAGTAAAAGAAAGCAAGACATGCAGCTACGATTATTATTACGTACGTTAACTTATATATGTTAATCGACTCCTCTATGCTTATCTTGTCCTCTACGTTGTCTTTATATCGTCTAGCTAAGATGAGCGTGTAGCAAATAGGATCTATTAGACGCGAGCGGCAAATTTATAACCTACGTCGAGCCTACATCGTTCTTCTTAGAACGCTCCTAATACTAGAGTATCTTTTTCGAAGAGTACTTAATACTCGTACTACGACTAAACATTCGAATCGTTTAAGATTATAACTCCCTTATTAAAGCTTTCAATTAGAATAGGCAGAAGCTATAGCATTATATCGCTAGCATTAACATGTAGCATCCTATTAATTTTCGAAAAGGTTGTAAGAAAGACGGGACTAGTCTCTAGTAATAGATAATATGCCGAGGGTAATAATAATATGCTAACGAGAGTATAATAGAGTTCTACGCCCCGCTAAGCAGATTACGATCATTATATCCTATAACTAGATACATATTATTTTGCTATAGAAATCTAAGCCGGCTTAATATAAAAGCTTACACCCTATATATAGAATATTTATACTTAGAAAAGAGAGGAGAGTAGGAGACGTACTAAATATATTAATTCTAATTAGCTACAACAAATTCTCGCATTAGTATACATGTAATTATATGCGAGTTGAATCCTACATTCTAGCTAAGATTCTCGCGTACTGTCGACCTCACATGTATAACAAACATCTCTATATCGGCGGAAGGCGTCAACACTAATAAAGACATTAGCTGTACTTATAGCAATTCTCCTTTGCGAAGTACCTATTTTAAGACTTGTATCTACTATAGATTATATGCTATAAAGACTTTTATGTCTTGAAACTATAGTCGAAGGCTTTATCTACAAGAGTTAAAGGTTAGGCGCCTAATGTCTAGAGCTTTACATTAATGCTAGTTTTTCTTGCCGGTTAGTAGGGCGAGGAATAGAAAGCGGTCACTTTAACCTTAAGTTATTATTCCTAGAGATAGATAGTAGGTACTTCGTTAATAACTTACTGTAGTAACGCTAGGCGTGTGTCTAATACTAGCAACAGTCTTAATCTAGTATAATATAAGAGCATATGCTTATAGTATAGGCTTCCGACTACGCGCCTCGAGCACTTACTTATAGAGTAGTAGTAGTAAGTAGTTTTACAGCCTATCGACAAGTGTAGATAAAATTGTTAAACTAATTACTAATATTCTAACCTAACGTTCTAACCTGCCTTTCTAAGTACTAAATGTCTACTTCTATTAGCCTCGTTGCGATTGAGATGTAATGTGTTAATAAGAAGTAAAGTGATGTAGCTAAAAAGTAACGTAATATAACATAACGACAGAAGCGATATCGATCCGCCGATTTGCGCACATAATTCCTACAAGCTATAACGCTTAGATAGTAATGAATTGGAGGCGTAGGGGACAGCCTCGTTAATGAAACAGCTTTATGTTAGTATTTTAGCCCCTACGTAGTTCCGTTAATGTCTTCTCGTCGTTCCTAGTACTAAGATAGTAAGGAATACTTAACTTCATTATAACAGCGCTAGGCTAGAGCACTCGCCCTTTGTAATACTCTACATTTGTACTACCGTATAAGCAGCCTTACGTATTATAGATCGACGCAACCTACAACTACTTATTAGCGTATATATACAGTTTTTGTATATAAGCCTAAGAACTAATTACGCTAGGATATTACAGATGTAGCTATAATTAGTAAGACTGTATATGCTTCCGAAGAATCAATTACCTATAGTACTAAATCTACCTAGGTAGGAAGTTATAATACGCTTACTATTCCCTATACTTTATTACGTACAGATAGTAATAATAATCCTCCGGAGGTACTAAGCGTATAAGGAGACACAAAATAGATACTCGGCTATATAAGGGTCTTACTTCTCAACGCGTAGTCTCCTTACCCTCATAGCCTACAAATAGCGTTAGAGTAGATGCACTACATTCTAAGATAGCATAAGTGCTTACTTCTAGCACACAGTAGCTACGAAACTCCTACGCTATTTAGTACCTCATTTCTTCTAGAAGCTATTCTCGCAGTCCCTACTCTGCTAACTCGCCTAGTCGAGTATTAACAACCTACGCGCATTATTAATCTTAGAGTTATTACGTAGGACGACTTAATACGTGCGAAGCTTAATGACTTAGATATTCTTGACCGATTAGGCTTAACGATCGAGAGAGGTTAGTATAGGGGGGAAGAAGACGACATTTTTCATCGAGGATAGCACGGCTTCTATTGCGACTACTATAAAACTACAGCGTATTACTACTCTATCTATTATAGATATCGTTACATCCTCGTCGAGGGGTAGGAAAGTCGCTACCGCGGTCGCATAGCCTTGCTAGTAGAATTGACCTGTTAGCAATCGAGATAGCGTAGAGTAGCAATAGTATCTTATCCTATATCGTTGCGCTTAGAGGTAAACGATATTAAGGCACGTTAATAAGATGTCCCTATATTAAGAGTCTCCTTAGATTTTCTAGGTTATTATCGAGTGTAGACATTAGCGACTTGCTTATATAGCTAGCAGTCTTTAGAGAATAGACGTTCGACTACCTTCTTAGCGTACATATGTTAATATCTTGTAAGCGATAATCTTATTCTCTACATTGTCTTAGCGTTTACAAAAATGTGCCTGTCGCTAGTGCAGCCTCGTCTCTACTAACTATAGATAGACTTGTAGCAAGTGTAGTTCCTTTAGCTTTCTCGTTTCTCGCACCCTACTATTTAGCTTACTTAACTAGGCTAGGCAGATAGTAGCGGAAGATACTACGATATAGTAACGCCCCCCTCGTGCCTTTTCTATACTAAAACGCTTGACAGACGAATCTACGTCATCCGATACTTACGCGCACTTGTTTTAGATACTACTCGTCGAAATTCGACTGCAGATCCTACTACAAACAATGCTATTACCGACTTCGTTTATGCTAAAGGTGTAGAGCAATCGATAAGTAGACTGTAACTAGCTTAGGATATTATTAAGCAAGAAGAAGAGAAGGCATAATCGTATAGTAAAGTCTTGTATACGATGTTATATAAAGAAGAGACCTATATGTGCTTTACTCTAGCGAACAGATATAATCGAGTACTAAGGTTATATATCTAGTACAACAGGAGACTAGCTTACGAAGGTAACATACTCTTGCTTCTTAGCCCCCTACTACTAACTTAATTGCGATAGAATATGTGCGTACACTATAGACTATTACTATAACTAATAACCTAATACGTCTCTACGATTACTACTATAGATACGGCGCTTAGGAGATAATATAAGAGGTAGGGACTAGCGTATATAAAGCTTGCTCTCGTAGATCTAATATATAGCTCGCTAAAGATTTAAGATCGTTTAACTGTAGCTCTAATAATATCTAGTATTATGTCTAGCTTATGCTCGCCGCAACTTCTAACGTCTAGTTGTACTCGAGATAAGAAGCTTAACTCCTAGCGATATTGCTAACCTATATTCTAATTTAAGCTTAGACTACTAATCTTCTACAACGGACCTTACTAACACAATTATCTAGCGACATAGCGGACACGTTCCTAGTCCTTTAGACTAGCTAAACTAAGTTAATAGACATTGCTTCGTAGACAGCAGTTCTAAGGCATATTAGACAGTCTTTAGCTTTTGCTTAGTCTAAATTCGTCTAAATACTATAAAAGGAAGACTAGCTACTTAAATTTGCTTTCTTGTTATAAGTAATAACGCTTATTGCAATCTCGCTCGCTATAGAGATAACACTATCTAATAATAATAGATAGAAGATAATCTGTCTCGAGCTTATATTAAAGATATCGTACAAAACAGACTTATGCTCGTAGATTGTATATTTAAAGACTAGAGGGTTAGTACTATATTAGAAATAATTTAGTAGGATTATGCTAGCGGACTAATTCTACTTCTCAATCGTAGGTATCCTACTTAGTAGACTATATATAGCTGTAACTAAAGCTATAGTACGTAGAAATAGTAGTGTTCTATTATAGTTATCTATAATGTAGGCCTAATACTAATTAGCTTAGTATAGATTAGTAGCTTAAGAAAAGCTAGTTAGGCTGCTCGATAATCCTAAAGTAAGCTAAGAGTAATAACTACGTATAGTATCTAGACGTTATAGTCTAAGATACTATAAGATCTATTACAACTATACGCTAAATTCACACTCCCTCGAATATTAGCATTATGTTACCTATATAATATCGAAAGTTCCATTTCATTAGCTGCTGCTTCGACTTAAGAAAGTCGATAAACTGCTCTATTAATGCGAGGAGTTCTATAAGGCTCTTGTAATACTTAATTAGCAATACGTCCTTAAGCAAACGACTTGTATAGGCAGCTCGAGACATCGCTAGATCTAGGCGGTATCTATCCTAGAAGCAATCGTATGGAAGAAGGGCTAAGAACTCCTTTATATCTATTCGTACACGTACAACCTAGCTACAGCCTCTTGAAAACTAGATATGCGTGTAGATAGAGTAGCAGAACTCCTAAGAGTCGCTAATAATTATAACCCTATCGAATATAGCGTCGAAGATGTTAAGGCGCTCCTAGAACTTTGCTACTGTAGCCTACTTGCAAAGCTTGCGCTTAAGCTCGCATAACTAGTAGTAATAATCTTACTATGCTTCCGGACTCGTACTTATAGTAGTACTATAGCATATAGATAAGTATTGTAGGATGTTCTAATTAGAAGGAGAATAGGAAGAGATATAGCGCGTCTAGCGACAGCTCTAAGAGGTCGCCGAGCTAGTAATATGCGTTTCGCTATAGTTGTAAGCGCGCGGCTACGTCGATACTCCTTTAAGGTAGCTCTATTATTATATAAGTTAGATAGTTGCTAGCGCGTAGATAATGTTGAGGGACCGACTAAGGCTATAGCTAGAACATGCTACTCTCTAGGATTAACGCTAACTTTAAAGCGGAGGAATGAATAATACTTAGATAACATTAATAATAATTAATAACAGAGGTAAGGTAAGGTAGTTCGTTACTAGTAGGATAAGCAATATATGTCCTAATTAGGAGGTTACTAAGGTAACATTATTAGACTTAACGAAGCTAGCTACTCTTCGTTATCTACTATCTATTATTCCTCTATATATCTATTACGATACTACTAATAAGAGTAGCAATTAGTTAAGAACGGCGACATCTTAAAGTAGCTAGACTTGTTACGCGAATCTGAACCTAGCGACGACTAAAGTAGCTCTAGACAAGATAGCGTTATAAGCGGCTGTTAGAGTAAGAGAAGGATAAACAACGATACGGCGGTAGAAGAGACACTATAACCTCCCTACAGATAATAGCTTAATAACCTCGACGATAATGTCGCTTTACAAAGATCGAAGAGATTAAGGATAGGGAGCTCGACTGTAAGTAGCATCGGTACGAGCACGTCATCTCTAACTAAGCTTAACAGACTAGCAACACTTATAACTCTAGTAATTACAAGGTCGCTTCCTCTAAAAAAGGATAACTTCGCGCCTATTATAGAGAAGCTGCAGTACAACATCGAACAGTTTAAGGTAGAGATCGATATCGTTCCTAAGACCTATCGCGAAGCTCTACGTGTAAAGTTAAAGGATAAGGGTTTCATGCTCGGTAGATATGATCGCGACAGTTTAAGAGCTAGTCTAGGAGGATTTCCTAAGCTCTAGCAGATTAAAGTAATCGTTTAGGATGTTAAGAGGTACATTGCAAGATTAGAAGTCGAAGCAAACTAGAATACGTACGTAGAAGGCGCGTTGCTTTAGATAGCTACTAGTCTGTCTAAACACGCTAGCCTAATTAGTTTAGCAAATATTACTCATACTAAAGTTAATAACGACTTCTTCCCTAGAGCATAGCGTGAGGAACTCCCTATTATACGTAAGTAGGTCGACTTTTGTAACAGACTATCAGGCAGGGATGGACGATGGTCGGGGCGAAGGTGTCACGATGGGAATCCGACGGGGTTCCGTGTAAGCAGTCTGATTCGAACAGAGAATAATTCCTACCCTTCCTAAGGCTAGGGAAGTGTGCTCCCTATATACGAGGTATACGCCGAGCATGTGCAATTTCCGATGTCGGCGGCACCTCGCACACAACCGGGGTCTCCTGGCCGCGACGCCGTCGGCTTCCCGTCGCGAGGCCCTCAGACTGGCCTCGCTCCGGTGCCTCTTACAACTGCATCCCCCTTTCTGCGCATGTCCCCATGCGCCAGCTATCAGTTGGTATAAAACCCTCAAACCTCATGGGAAAATAGGGAAACCGTTCTGAGCTCACCGGACCGTCGTCGGCCCTCCGGCGCGTCCCCGACGCCCCTACTTAAATCATCCCTTCGCACCCAATTCTCTCTCTCTTCTCCCTACGCGTCACCACTTGCGTTTACCCGGCGGGGTCCGCCGCCTTTCACGGCGGCGGCGGCGGCGGGCTTCGCAGCCTTCACCGCTCGCTTAGCGGACCGCCGGCGCCCTACCGTCGGAGTGTCAGCGCTCACGACTAGGCAACCGTCTTAGGGTCTCCCCAGTCTTCATCATCTTAATCTTCACCCTTGCCTACAGCTGTTGTTGCCTGCGACCTCACTACCGCTACTGCTTCTGCTTCACTACGCGGGCACGTACTGCGTGCCAGGTGACGCGCGTCGTGATCGGCAAGAGGTGGCTGGCGTCGGTTGCTGCGGTAATGTTCCGACGCTTATAAGAGCAAGTTCCGACCCTGTTCCGGCTCTCTCTCCTTCGTCACACTTCCACCTCAATGACGCCCAAAGGATTGACTTCCCAGCCCTCACCCTAGTTGGGGGGTCAACACCGTAAGTCCACCAGATTCTCGACGCTCATTCGTCGGATCCGCGACGGAATGATGCAAACTAGCTCTTTGTTTCGTTTCACTTCTTTGTCACCCCCGCCTTCTAATTCACCATGGCGACAACGACTGTGAGGGTTCACAGCAATATATCCACCAGGTTTCCTGCTTTCTCCTTCACTTCCTGCGCTCTCTCGACTTCGCAAGTTTTTCGACGTTTTTTTCTCTCTTTCCGCCGTCTTTTCGTCGCTTTCCCGCTCTCGCTCCGCCAGACTACCATGTCTGGTCTACCATCGACTCCCGCGCGCCCTTCGAGGCAATTCTCTACTGGTAAGCCCACTCCGGTGGCACCTTCGAAGACTGGCGCTCAGCCTACGCATGGGCTGATCGAGGGGTGGCTCTGCTACGGCTGCACTGGCTTGGCGCGCCGGTACGCCTGCAGAAACGAGTCGGAACGCGTCGCGGATCCGGACTGCTTTCGGGAGAAAGCCTCCCATCTCAACTGTTGGTTCTGCCGCAAGGCCCAGCATACGTGCGAAGTTGTACGTTGTCTTATCCCCTTCGGATCACCGTCGGCCTTTTACTAACACATCTAGTCTAGTTTGGCGAGGATAACCGGGACCTTTGGGACGCTGCCGCGGACGCGCGTACAGCAGTCTACGAGCTACGAATGGCTGACGAGCCTGAAGTTTCTGCCGCCATAGATACGGCCAAGAGGGCTGTTGAAGTGGCTCATCAGAACCTGACGACGGGTGCCCGTCGCTCTAGCGGCGGCAAGAAGTCGACGAACCGTCCATCTACTAGCGGTACAGTTGTCGATGCCGGAGCGTAGCGCCTGCTCAGGGAGCTGTTGAGTGTTACGCAGTCCAACAATAGGCTGCTAACTCGGCTGGTGGAGTTGGGGGAGAAGGAGGCTGCTGCTGCGTTGCCGGCCCGTAGTCGTTTCGCTCGCCATCTGGAGGGTCGGTCGAGGGATAGCGTAGAGAGGAGGTGGGATCTGAGGATGGACCTCTCTCTAGCGCCTGTCCGTGGGGGTTCCGAGGAGCTGGGGGAGTTTATAACTCCTGCCGAAGAAACTGCTGGCGAGAAGGTTGCCGCTCCTCTGGCGAGGGCGGAATCAGGCTCGTCGGAGCTGTCTGAGGTGGAGTCTGAGCATGATGCGATAGACGAGCTCTCGGAGGATGAGGTGGATCCTGCTACTCTGATAGCCAAGCGCCGTTATACCGGTCGTGCGGTGTTACGGCCGGATCGCTATGGTATGCGGTAGCGGTGGGGTCTGGGTAGTATGGCGTAGTAGTTTCGGTGGTTTTCTGGTGGTTTTCCGTTGTCTTTCTCGAAATGAAACCTCTTCTCCTGCTCCTTACTGTTTTCTCTTTGTTCGTCCTCTTTTTCGTGGTAATCTTACTGCAATTGGCCTTTCTTCAGAGTTTCTCTCTCGATTGCCTCTATGCTTATCAACGAATGCCTATAGAGCTCCGTTGGCGTCGCGCAGGTTTTCCGTCAGCTCCTAGGTGTTGTCTTCTGGGGGCCAACCCTTCCATTTTACTAGGTAATGCACCTTGTTTCCTATCATACCCTTCTCTAATACTTCTTCTACTTCATACTGTTCTTCGCCCTCTATTTCTAGCGGCGGTGGCTGTACGTCCGCGGAGCGATAATACGGCTCCAACAAGGAGACGTGGAAGACTGGATGTATTGCCTTCATGCGGCGTGGCAAGTCTAGTCTGTATGCTTGTCGGCCAACCGTCGCTCTGACGGTGAATAGACCAATAAACTTGGCCGCGAATTTCTTCTTTAGTCTCAGGGTCCGCAGGTTCTTTACGTTCAACATTACTTCCTGTCCGACCTAGTATCGTTGCGGTTTGTGTTTCTCGTTATAGTATTTGCTTTGCTGTTCTACGGCTTTCTGTAGGTTTTCCGTCAACGCTGCTCTTGTTTCTTCTATCCTCTGTCGTCTTTCTTCTGCTGCGGGTGTCGTTAGCACCAGAGCTGCATCCCCCTTTTGGGCGTCGTCCACGACGTCGTCTAGCAGTCTCGGAACTATGCCGAACACGTATCGGATAGGCGTCGCTTTCAAGGAGGCATAGTAGCTATTGTTGTAGGCGAATTCCGCCTAATGCAGCCAATAAGGCCAATCGTCCTAATGATAATTGATGAAGCACCGCAGGTACATTTCCATAGTCTAGTTCTGTCTTTCCGTAAGACTGTCGGTTTGTGGGTAGAACGCCGTGCTAAGCCGTCGTTTCGTCTTCCATTAGAAGCATAGGCTAGACTAGAAATTGGACGTGAATAGGCTACTGCGGTCGCTGACTAGCGACGCTGCGAAGCCGTACCGGCTGAGTATTTCTACCTCGACCACCATTGCGAGGTCCACAGCTGTAATATCTGTTGTGACGGCAATGTACCTCGTATACTTTGACACGCGGTCCACCACGATAAGGATTGCATCTACGACGTCTTTCCGGTAGGTTACCGCTGGAGGTAAGCCAGTCACGAAGTCCATTAACCAGTGCCGCAATATCTCTGTCGCACCTAGTATAGGTAACGATTGCAAGGTACCGTACGGCTTATGCTGCGGTGCCTTGTTCCTTTGGCACACGTCACAGTGTTTGATATACTCGGCCACGTCTTTCTGGAGGCTCGGCTATGAGTACTTCTCGGCTATTGCCGCATATGTCTTGTCGACACCAAAGTGTCCCGCCGTCGGATCGTCGTGATTCCGACGGAGTAGCGCTGAACGCAACATCTCACTCTTTAGGATGTACACTTTATCTTTCATGCACAGGATGCCGTCGTCTCGACGGATCCAACCTTGGGCCTTTAGCCTCTCTGCCTCTCTCGGAGGTCCAGCTAAGAGCGTCCGCTCTACTAGCTGAGATACGTCGTCCTTTGACTGCACCTTTCGTACCAATTCAAGTACAGACTGCGTGGCCTCTTTATGGGCATTCTCCGCATCTACAGCAATGTTCAACAAGTATAATAGAGTAGCGTACGCGCGGCCGTCGCGCCCCCCTTCCGTAGGGGCTCCGAGGGGAGCACTGTCTCCCGAACAGTCTCCGAGGGTGTCTCTTATGCCTACCCCCGAGCAATGCGCTTTTGCGTCGTTGCTCCGCCGTCGCTCCTCGCGCGGCTCGTAGCTCTCGCCACCCTTATCGTTTGTGAGGCAGGAGGTTGTGTCGGTCCCTAGCAAGGAAACCGCACCTTCGCCGGACTCGCATCGGTCTCTCGTAGCGGCATCGTCAGACATGTCACGCACCATATTACGGTGGAGCGTCCGCTCTACACACATAGCACTCACGCCTACGGCATCGTGTCTCTCAGAGCTCAACGCCGCGATTAACGCTGCGTTGGCTGTCAGCCGGTCTTCCGGCGGCCTCCATAGGTCTCGCAGCTGGGTCGCTGCAAGCTGTGCCTCGTTTTGGGTCAGCTTTCCCTCCTCGTTCTAGCGGCTTTCCGCCGGATCAAAGAGGGCTATTAGATTACCGAGCATTCGGTTCTATTCGACCTGTTTCTAGTCATCCTTGTAATCCGGCCTTCTCGAAGGTCTGTCGGCGGGGTTCGCTTTCCCTAGGTTATAGACGATCTTAATATCGTACTGCGACAGCTCCTCGGCTGCTCTCGCCTATCGTGCAGACAAGGTCTTAGTCGTGAGGAACCATTTAAGGTTGTTATAGTCGCTCATAATTTCGGTGGTTTCTGACGTAGAAAAGAGGTAGTGCCGCCAGTGTCGCGTTGCCTCCACGATGGCGTGCAGCTCTTAGTCGTAGGTTGGCTACCGCAGTTCTAGCCCCTGTAGCTTCCGTAAGAAGAAGGCTATGGGGTGCTACACCGACGACTCTCCGTCGGCTAACCGCTGCATGGCCACCCCGGCAATGGCGAAATCGGATGCATCTGTAAATATGCGTAGTGGGAGGTTCTTATCGAAATAATGTAGGATAGAGGTACTCACGAAGTTTTCTTTCAACCGTCGGAAAGCCTTCGCGGCGTCCTCAGGCCATTAGAACTCTCTAACTTGCTTCCTATTCTTAGTGCCCACGAGTAGTGCGGTTAGTAGTATTGTAACTTGAGCGTACTTGTGAATAAACCTGCGGTAGAAGTTAGCAAACCCGAGGAAGACCTGTAGGTCTTTAATCGATGTTAGCTCCGGCCAGTCGCGAATCGTCGCTATCCTGTCGGGCTCCATCGCTACACCGTTAGTCTGAAGGATATATCCTAGGAATTCGATTTTGTCCACTTCGAACTCGCACTTCGACACCTTTACGTATAGCTAGTGTTTTCTAAGTCGTTCTAGTACAAGTCGGACGTGCAAGCGGTGTTCCGATAGATTCCCGCTGAATATCAGAATGTCATCCATGTATACCACACAGATCTAGTCTACTAGTCCATGCAGGCATCTGGTAATAAACCCTTGGAACGTAGCTGGGGCATTAGCTAGGCTGAATGGCATGACCGTGTACTCGAAGTGCCTGGCACGGCATCGGAAAGCCGTCTTCCATTCGTCTCCCTTCTTGATTCGAATTCGGTAATAGGCATCCTTAATGTCCACCTTACTAAACAGCTTAGCCCCCTGTACTTGGTCTAGTAGCTCCCCTATCAGAGGTAAGGGGTATCTGTTCTTAACGGACACGTCGTTAAGACCGCGGTAGTCCACGTACAGTCGTAAGCTGCCGTCCTTTTTCTTCACGAATAAGATAGGGGCGCCAGTAGGGCTTTTTGACCTCTGAATTCTTCCTAACCGGAGGTTCGTCGCGATGTAGTCGTGCAACGCCTGGAACTCCGTCGTTGCGAGCGGGTAGAGGGGTCCCCACGGTAGTTGCTTTCTGTCGACGAGGTCAATAGCGTAGTCGTGTGTTGCGTGCTCCGGCACCGTAGATGCTTCCTTGTCGTCAAAGACGTCTGCAAAGTCGAGAAGCCATTCTGGCAATCGGATGTCCGTCGGTTCTTCGGCGGTCCCAGGTAGGCTCGTCGCAGCGAGTACATGCACTTCATCCTCCTGGAAGTCGACTTCTTCTAGGGTACATAGCTCTATCTCCTTCTGATTATCGCGATAGTTCCAACCTTGTATTTTCCAATCGATGTTTGGATTAGCAGCGACTAGCCATGGCTGACCCAGTATGAGGTTGTACCCTGTTATCTTGACCGCTTCGAAACGTTGTCAGATAGTCCTCAGAGCGGCGCTAGTGTCGCTTACGGTAGCGTCCAAGATGCAGTTTCCGTATGAAACGATTTCATATCTGTCGATCGACCGTACCCTTAGTATATGGTCGGTCTTCAGCGGTATATCCGACGCTTTCACGAATCTCTGCGATATGAAGTTCGTGTCAGCCCTCGAATTAATGAGAGTATGAGCTTCGGTCAGGATGTCGCCCTTCTGGAGCACCGAAAGCTTAGCAGTGGCTTTTAGCCG
>CAWLAL010000266.1:20746-63295 GCA_963854785.1 Vaccinium vitis-idaea | reverse complement strand
AGGGAATCGAGACATGGCAGTGAGAGGAGACACATCAGAGTCGGTCAGTCAATCGGGAGAATATAGTGGATGTGTCATCATTGTTGAATTTGGTCTACCGCCACATAATACATGGCCTCGAGCCTCTTCCCTTCGAGGCCCTAAACCATCTGCAGGCAAAATCCAGCTCCTCGCCCACCCAATGCAAAGCGCTGCCGTGGGAAAGTGTGAATGTAGTATATGACAATCGACAAATATACTGGAATGGTGGAAGAGGGGATATGCTGCTTGAAGTGTTTGCGTCGCTCACAATCGTCGACCACGTCGACCACCCTTTCTGCGGGTCGAGTCTGAGGGCACCTTGGTGACGTCTTCGATCCGGCCGATTCGCATGCCGGCACGGGCAAGCGCTCGCAGCGCTGACTGGGCACCTGGTCCTGGTGTCTTTGATCCTGTTCCTCCGGTGGCCCGCAGCTTGATGTGGAGAGCGCTGATGCCGACTTCCTTGCATCGCGCAGCAGTAGCCTGTGCGGCCATCATGGCTGCGTATGGTGACGACTCGTCTCGGTCTGCCTTGACCATCATACCGCCTGCAAATTCAAAGTCAAGAGCATGGTCAGCCAAGTGCAAGGGATAGTCTCATCGTCTACCGCCACGCACCAGTAACACGGCTGATGGTTTCCTTTCCAGTGAGATCGGTTATGTGGACGAACGTGTCATTGAACGAGGCAAAGATGCTGAAGAGGAAGGTAGACAGGTCAGATGTAGTCGACTCATCGTCACCATTCGTAATGAAACTCACTGTGCAACGCCCTGGAGTAAGAGAAAGGCAGAGGAAAGCAAAGGCAAGCGGGTCAGCAAGACTATTATACTTCTCTAGAGAAAGTGGCATCTTGCCTGGTGGTGCACCATCCCGACCACCCAATACACGACCAATCTCTCCCAAGCTACCCATTGCCCCTAGCCTGCCACCATTTACATCCTTTACTCGGGCAGGTACTCACAAAGACGAGCTGACCCTCTGCGACTTCGGGACCAAGCGATGTGCTCTCCTGAGCCGCGGCGCGGACCTTTGGAGCCATGGTGAGTAGCTATTCAAGTCCAAGTGCTGGAGGTGCAGAAGAAAGGCTGACGAAAGCGAAAGAGCACGGAAGAGACTGACCGATGGGTACAGTCGAGTCGCTTTGGTTGGTCGTAAAGGCGTGAGTCGGAGACGCAACCGGTCAGTCAAGGGAACGCGACGTTCTGACGCTGCGGCGTTGCCACGTGTCAAAGTCAATTTCGAAGAGGTGAGCTGCTGCTTTTAAGCCGCGTGGCCTGCCTCTCCTTTGACCGAGAGAGTCTACGAATTAAACTAGGTCAATAAGTGCAAGTGACATTAGTGGATGATCGGTATGTTGAATACAGTATGCGAAGAGAGACAAGGTAATGAGGGACAATCAAGAGAGAAGCCGGGTGAGGATGTTGTTTTCCGTCTTGGAGATTCGCTCGTAGATGTCCCGCACGCCATCATCGTCGACGCCAGAAATGTCCGCCATGAGGTAGGCGACGTCTTTGTGGCTGTCCGAGTGCTGCTTGTCGACGTTGTAGGTGGCAAGGATCTCGTTGACGGCTCGCAAAGATCCAGGTTGATTGTGATGGACGTAGCAGATACGAATAACTCGGCTGTCTGCTTCCGAGATGATTCGCAAGTCTACTTCTGGGAAGTTGACCGAGGAAGTAGAAGAGCCCATGTTGATGTATCGTATCAAAGCGTTGGACACTTCAATGCCAATCATTCGCTGGGCTTCTTCCGTGCTGCCTCCAATGTGAGGGGTGAGAATTGTATTCTTGCAGGCTCGCAATTTTGACTCCCATCCATTGAGCTCGTCTACAAACGAGTCTTTGCGGTTTGCAGCCGGTTCCATCGGGAACACATCGATGCAAGCCCCAGCCAGATGATCGCTCTCCAAGGCGTCAATCAGGGCAGGAATGTCGATGACTTTGCCACGAGCGTTGTTGAGCAGGTAGGCTCCTTTCTTCATCATGGCCAGCTCCTTTGCCCCAATCATATTCTTCGTCTCTGGCAGCTCTGGGACATGCAGAGATACAAAGTCGGCATGGGCGAGCAGTTCAGCAAGGTTCTCAACCTGTCTCGCTGTTCCCAGTGGCATTAATGGCATAATGTCATGGTAGATGACGCTCATGCCCATAGACTCTGCCAAGACTGACAGCTGGCTACCTATATGACCATATCCGACGATTCCGAGGACTTTACCACGAACTTCATTGCACCTCTTCGACACCTTGTTCCATTCGCCATTCCGCATCTCCATCGCTCGGTCCAGCAGTTGCCGAGAGAGGACAATCAGCTCTCCAATGACGAGCTCGGCGACACTGCGGCTATTGGCAAACGGCGAGTTGAACACAGCGACACCAGCCTTTGCAGCCGCTTCGAGGTCCACCTGGTTGGTGCCGATGCAAAAGCATCCGACAACGAGTAGCTTATGCGCCCGCCTGAACACCTTGCTGGTCAGCTTAGTCTTGCTCCGTATTCCAATAGCGTGGTAGTTGCCGATGTTCTCGCACAGCTCTTCCTCACTCCAGGCACCCTTGTGGAAGTCGACTTGGTAGCCCTGCTGTCGAAGACCTTCCACCGCACCTGCCGAGACGTTCTCTAGCAGGAGAAGTCTAATTTCACCCACATTGAATGGTGTCAGCAGACGGGGGATAGCGCTGGCCTTTGCACCGGGGATAGAAAGTGCTCTTGATCTTGGTTTGCCGGAGCCGTTGAACTGCGACGATGGCGAGACGGACAGGGATGCCAACTGGCCACTGAGAGAAGACTGGCGAGTGTGCTCGTAGCCAGCAGCCATCATTCCGGAGAAGCTTCCAGAACCATTAATGGTCGGTGGCGAGATGCTCGAGGGCGTCCTATGAAAGGCTTGTGCATGATTGTTCTGTGTGGCCGTCATAGTTGTGGTGAGTCAGAAGAGAAAGGGCAAAGGGAAAATGACTCGGAGGCAAAATTACTGAGCACGCGCCGAATTGAGTGTGACGTTCCGAAAATCAATTGATTAGATTGCCACACGTAATCAGCACCACCATCCCATCACAGCATACAGGCAGCATACAATGGCCACCTTGGTGCAGCAACGGGGAGAGACGGCGGTGCTGGGCGTTGGAATGCACAAGCCCTCATCGTCATCGCACATGCTCGACGCTCCTGCCCCGCCTCTCGCACTGCCCTTGCGAGAAAGTGTCAGTACTCAGGAGGCAAGATTAGCTGCCAGAGGAATAGCCCGTCGAAAGCTGAAACGGCGAGAGAATGGTGAGGCAACGAAATGTAACGAGGGAGACTACTTTCTTTCTTAGACTCTGCCCTATAGCTCGCTTCGCCTCAAATCCTCACGTCGTCCGACCATCGACTAGTGACTATGCTTTGCAACATCCTAATCAGCACAAGCCGTCATTTCCATTGCCGTCACACCTGCAACACCTCAGACTGCCGTCGAATTATCCCACAACAAGAGGGAATGCCACTGCTGATGCCACATCGTCCACTGCTGGTCGCTTCACAATGACATATGCCGATGCTCATTACTTTCTCGCCCATCGAGTTGGAGTTCGGCCTGGTCAAGAATGTGTGGGACCGGAGTCGGGCGTACTCCAGGCCTTTACAAAACGAGCTGAAGCAGAGTTGAATGGCTGGCTTCAACAGGACGTCTTTCTCGCTCCAGAAAGCAGCCTGTCAGCATCGCGGTCTACAAAAGTCGTCGATCTGAATTCGCACGATGATGAGCGCGACTTTACTATCCATCAAGTGATGAGGAACCCACACAATCTGGTGTGGGAGGTGCCCGATGCCTTTTTACGGTTGGTGGTGCACTGTCTAGCGAGAGTGCTGCAATGTCCAACATTTAGCAAGGACAGCGCAAATGGGCGCCAGACGTGGATACTCAACCCTCGGCCGGGGAGAGGGTGCGTCTCGTTGAGCCATTCAATGATCGATACACCGCCTGCCACCGACATTGGCACAGACGTTGCAAGCGACATGGCCAGCGAGATTGATTTCGAGTGGTCCATGAGTGATATGGACGAGGACAACGATAGCTATGATGTCGCCGAAGGGGAACTACTGGACGAAGATGTGGTAGTGGTACCTTATCGGATAGATGAAGAATCAGACAGCTTGGCAGATGTAGAGGATGATTAAAATACACATGATCGTGTGTGTGTGTGTGTGTGTGTGGAAGGAAAACCATTGGCGGAGTGCCTTCTCTTTGTCTGGCAAAGTGTTACGAGACAGTATAAGTTTGATTAGGCGTCCCTGGACTCTTCTGTTGAAGAAACACGGAACGATGCAGAGCGGCGTGAGGAAAGCAGAAGGACATTTATGAATGGATTGATGGTGGTACTACAGTGAATTATTCTACAAAGGAGCGGGGATCGGCGCACCAGTGGCGGAGCGATTGAACAGAGCATCTTTGAGCACCTGCGAGATCAGGCCGTTGTGTGCTTCCATGGATATTTTAGTGCCGTCGCTGGCTGCCTTTGACAGGGGCGCCTCTGCCTCTCGGTTGCTCATGTCGCTCATCATTTGCTCTACCTTCTGCTCCTTTGTTTCCGTCTCACCCGTCGTCTCCTTGTCGACAGTATTGCCGTTTGACCTGAATCCCGCTCCAGCACCTCTCTTTGCCACGCTCGTCTGGCTCCTTCTGAGCTTCTCTGCCAAGTCGTCCAATTGGCCCACCGTATAACTGCGGTTGACTACCACGGGGCTCTGCGCTAGGGTGCTCGCCCAGTACTTGTTCCAAAGCATGTCTAGCAGCTGCGTATCGAGAGACGACTTGAAATGCTCCACCTTGAGGGGATAGTAGCTGCTGGCGTGGGCTCCGAAATCCTCAATCTTGTTCAGCGGGATCGTCTGGTACTCGGAGGGTCCAGCGTTGGGCGGCTTGTAATCGGGAGGAAAGGTCCGAAAGGCGCCAATGTCCACTTTGCCAGCTGAAATGGTGCGATTGGGGTCGATCTAAAATATTCTCAGTCAGCAGTGGTCGACTTTCTCGCCCGCTCATGGGTCTAATGACTCACCACTACGGCCACAAAGGGGTCTTGGTACTGCTGATTGGTCATCTGGGTGTTGACATCGATGCCACTCAGCCAGCAACCATATCCAGGGTGAGAGTGGTACCATCCAATGGCATTCTCCAGCCGGCCAATCTGTAGAATCAGCACGAGGCGGCACGGAAGCGAATGTACGTCAGCAGCGGCATTAACTCGTTCTCCCTTTTCCCTCCATACACCCACCTTCTTGCTGCTCTCCTGCCACTGCACCATGAACTCGTACGCCTCTTCTCCAGCGTTGACGCGGGTCTCAGTACCCTGCACTGGCAAAGCAAAGGCGTCCATGATATAGATTGTCCTTGTCTCCACGTCGACCTTGCCAGTCATTGTGCCCATCACTTCATAGATGCCGCCGGCTCTGGTGTGAATCATCATTTTGATGAGTGCGATGGCTGAGATGCGGACTCTTTGGAAGAAGTGGGGGCTGTTTGGGGCAGGGCGAGAAAGGTCAGCCTCGTCTCTGCAGAACGGCCGACATTGCTCACTCTTTCTTCCAAGGTGCGTCGTCCCGAATCTTTGCTTGCTGAGCGCCATCGTAGCGGAAGATAGCGTCTGTCTTTGGGTCCAAGGTGATGACGTCGTTGTGAAGGTCAAAAGTGGCCAGCGCTATGCTGCTCGATGCGCTGGAGGCCGTCATGCTGTAAGCAATCCTCAGACAATTGCGAATGGAGAGAGAAAGGTCAATGCGCTGGTCCATGCGCGGCTTCTTGTTTCTTGTCGAGATCGTATGGCCACGTGGCCTGAGTCAAGAAGACCGGCCCGCCCTGTCTTCGCCTGCCTTTGCATCAACGAGAAGCGGACCTCGCAAATGTCATCTTAACGCAGGTATCAGCACTTGAACGAGTGATAGAGGTAGCAATGCTTCCAACAAAATATGTTCTGCTATCTTTCCAGTATTCCGGTTGTGATTTACAACCGACGCAGTCAATATTGACGCGCCCGCACGCCTCGGGAGCGTGTGTGTGTGTGATAGTGTTGTGAGCCGGGATTTAAATTGTTGTCCTGTGCGCACAAGAAAAGAAAACATCCTGCACAGTGTAGGGAGAGCCGTCTTTACCTTGTCACCAAGAACATCACGCGGAGCAAACCTTGGCAGGAACGAGTGTGCCTCTTTCTTTCGATCCAGCAAGCGCCATTTTCAGTCCTCTCGCCTTGCCCGCATCGACGAATCTACTGCAGCTGCCACTCGTAGTTGCTCGCTTGGCACTCCTATACAACATTGCTTCACTTCATTTCGCCCTTTCGACTCTTGACTGACGGCAACGTCACACGGGGTTGTCGTCCTCTCTCCTGAAAATCTCACACTGGACATGTTCTGGTAGAGCACAGATATCCTCTGGCTATACCCCTCTTGCAAAATGCAAAGCGAGACATTTTACGACGCTCCAGCTGGGCCCTCGTCCTACACGCTCGATGATGACGAGTCCAGCTGGTTACACCTCTCGCCACGACCGCAAAATGCTACGGCATCGTCGACCACACTTCGACAAGACGCCCTTGACAGAGATGTTGGCAGGCTACATCGGTCATCTTCATCGACGCAGCTGGGTGTCGCTGAGACGGCAACACATTTTCGGGCTAATAAACGGCCTCTCCCACCGGCCCGCCCCACCCCAAATATGCCATTGCCACCTCGACCCACGACACCGCCAAGCGACATTGTTGAGGCGAAGGCTGTTCCACCTCCCGGCGATGTTGAAGGCCCATTGAGAGGAGCAACGGCGCTGGGTCCCAGCGGTACCATTCGCGGTCGACCAAGAGGAGCTACGATAGGAGCGGTCCCAGGAGGGAAGGTAGCAGTCAAGCAGCGAATACGACCTCGATCAATGCTATGCCATGAGTTATCGAGTGACGGCGATACGCTTCAAATTCTGCGATCAAAACCTTCTTCTTCTGCTCCCTCCGTTGCGAGATCACAGTCACCCGGTCGATCCAGCAGCAAAGGGGATAAGACTGCCTCTTCGACCAGCGACTACTTGGCTGCCTCTTCACTATTGGCAGACACTGACGAGACCTCTCGTTCTTCCGTGGGCATGACTCGCACTCCCTCCAGCAGCGCCAATTCGTCGTCGATGGGAGTAGCTAGCAGCAGCGCACAATCGAGTGAAGGAGGCGGCGGTCGAAGTAGGAGCGGGAGCAATGCCAGTTTACTGCAGCAAGTCCAGATCCGATCCAAATTGCATGCCAGCTTTGTCATTGCCGTAGTGGGTCATCAAGGGGCCGGCAAGTCGGGCGTCATCAAAAAGGGACTACGACAATTTGGTCTTTCCAAACCAAATGCCCTTTCCGACAAGATCACATCCCACTCAACCATCTGCATTGTTGATCACGAGCAGAGGACAATTGAAGTGCTAGAGATGGACGCTACCGTGCTTCTTAATGGACCGTCGAAGCGGTTCGCATGGCCTGCCTTTTTACCTCACATCGACGCCGTCATTCTGTGCTACGATGCGTCACAAATGTCCTCCTTCCGAGGCATGTCTGAGCTGTTGGAAAATTTTTCCATCAATTCGATCAAGACTATCATGCTTGCTTGCAAGTCGGAGATCCACCCAAAGGAGGTAGACCCATTTTACGCCAGTGATGTGGCGCACTTGTACAACATTGGCCTGGCTGAGTGCAGCGTCAAGAGCGAAGAGGGAAGGAGGCGGATGCGCGATTGCTTTAGCTTCTTGGTCAAGGAGGTCGCAAAGAAGAGAGCAGCCACGGCAAGGGTCCAATCGCCCGTGTCTTCTACTCCAGTAAATCGACCCAAATCACTGGCAGAGGACCTGGAAGAGACGCTCACTCTCGTCAGCCAAGAATCCCCTACGGCTACTTCGACCAGCGAATTGCCCTGGCGACAGAATAGCGATCCACAGTTGAGCCCGGCAATGGCAGAGAGTGTTGGAGATGGACAGCCCGTTGATGCACTCCAGGAAAGCCTTCAAAAGGCGCAGTTGGGACTTCAAAGTGCAAAGACGCTGGGAGGCTATGTCGGCGTCGACGAGCTGTGGGACAAGCTCTTCTATGCTGCTGTATCTGGCAACGATGAGCGCTTTCTGCTCATGTGCATGGTCTTTTACCGCGCATTTGCGCAGCCAATTGACCTGCTGCGACAACTCATTGCGCGATTCGAAGCACTGTCTCGAGGAGAAGGAACCGATGTCATGATCCGCTATAGTCTGATGCGACTCACGACAATGCTGGGCGACTGGATGCAAGAGTATCCCGGCGACTTAGCAGGCCCAGAGACGTACCCGCTGGTGACTGAATTCTTCAATTGTCTCATGTTGCATCCTTCCACCATGCACATCGCCTCTCCACTGCACTTTCTCGTAGACAACATTCGAAATGCACCAGATTTGGATGCTGTGTGGAGTCGCAATCAAGACAGCGACAAGCCTACATCTGTCGCAGCCGATGTCCCACCAATCAAGCCGTCCGTTTCGCCAGATGCTTCGCCAATTGCCCGTTCCATTGGACAAGCAAGCGCCTCGCCTAGTGCCTACTCCAACGGGCCGTCGAATGTATCGCCAAGTTCTCGCTCCAGTGCGCCAACGAATGCATCGCCGAGTGCCCGCTCCAGTGCACCGTCCAATGCATCGCCAAGTGCTCGTTCTACTGGGCCATTGACTTCGTCGCCAGGTACGGGTCCACTCACGGCAGAAGGGCGAGATCGTGCAGATTCTACCTCGTCTATGTACAACGAAGCCTTCGTCAGCATGCCCAACATGATGATGCCATTCGAGGGAAGAGAGCGAAGTGCGTCAGACGCCACTGCTTCGAGCGATGGACAGACTAGCGGAAACACCAGTGGAAGCAGTCAGAACGTTTCAAACACCAGTCCGCAAGTCGCCTCACCTCCTCTCAATCAAGGCAATGCAACAGGCGCTGAGCAAAAGAGCCTCTTGCGCAGCGTCTCCAATTCTCTTTTTGACATCAAGGACGAAGCCCTGGCTTTGGAATTGACACGCATTGAGTGGGATCTGTTCAGCGCCGTTCGCCCCCGCGACTTGCTTCGTCACATTTTAGTCTCTCGGTCAGCACGATCTTTAGAGTCTCCAGTGGCAAAGAGCATCGCACACTTCAATTATGTCTCCTACTGGGTCTGCTCCATGATACTTGTCCAGTCAAAGACAAAACAGCGAGCGCGGCTGATGGAAAAGTTTATGGAAATTGGTGGCATCTTGCGACGGACCAACAACTATAACACCCTGCATGCTGTACTGGCGGGACTGGGCAACACCAGCATCCATCGACTGAAGAGCACTCGGGAGCTGCTCAATGGTAAGCCCGTCCTCAAGACATATCAGAGCCTGGCTCGATTGATGGGAAGTGATCGCAGCTTTGCCGCCTATCGATTGGCATTGGAGAATAGCGAAGGCAGGACGATACCATATCTGGGCGTCCACTTGCAAGATGTTTTAAGCCTTTCGGATGGCAACCCATCGAAACGTGCAAGCGACGGACTTATCCACTGGCGAAAATTCTTCTTGATGGACGAGGCTGTCATGGCTATCCTCAAGTGTCAGCAGCACCAGGAGCCGTTGCGAGAGACGTCGACCATTTCGCGACTTATCATGGACCTGCCCGTCATGGACGAAGATGTAAGTGTTCCTTTTTGCTGTGCAAGCAAGGCATATGCTGACGAGATTGTTGTATCAACAGGCTCTCTACCAGCGCTCCTTGCAGGTGGAGCCACGCCAGGCAAATGGGGCAGCTGTCTTAGCAGGATCACGCATCATGAAGCAATTCTTCCATGTGGAACCTTAGGGGTCGATCACATGTAGCACCACCCTGCCGTTGCATTTTCACTCTTCACTTCCATTGCGAGATCTACCAGTCTTCGCTTACGCTTTCTCACTATCGGCTCACACGACGAAAGAGACATTGAGAGAGTGAGAGTTATGGGTTGGCTTACCTCATCAAGAGCGTGATGACCTCATCTAAGGGTCTTCCTTTTGTCGTTCTTCGCTGCCTGACTCCTCAACCGTTCCATCACTGAAACAATGCTCCGCACTGTCTTGCAACGCTCTGCCACTGCCGCTCGACAGTCTTCTTGTCTCGCCGGTTCATCGCAGGTGACTCCGATTGCACCCTTTCAGCGACACCTTTCTCCATCCCCTCAGCGACGTCTATTTTCGTCAAGAGACGAAGTAATTAAAGCTTGCCGGCTGATTGAGAGTGATCTTCATGGATTTGTCGAGCAGTATGTAGCAGATGACGTACTATGGACGGTCACTGAGCCAGCGGGCAAATCAACGCCCATCTCAGGTGAGAAGATCTACGCACAGTGCAGTATCTAGCGTGATGGGAAGCTAATGGATTCCTTGCTTATCTTCAGGCATCTACAAGTCGAAAAAGGCATTTGTTGAAGGTGCATTGCAGCCATTGTCAAAGGCATTCGAGGGTCCCTTGAAGCTCCAACTGGGTGAGTCTGCCTGTTCCTGAGCGACAACAAGCCAAAGGCGAGAATTGCTGACTATAGTCCTTGTTCACCGCCCAGTCGACTCCATCGTGCAAGACCGAGAAAATACGGATCTCACCAAGGTGTGCATCGAGCTCGAAGGAACAGCCACTCTCAAGAGCGACAAGAGTGAGTGGAAAAACTACTACAACTGGGTCATGCACTTTCGAAAGGAGCAGGTCATAGTCGCGCGTGCATACGTAGACAGTGCTGCCGTCAATCATGCAATGAGTGGATCGAGTTGAAAGTGAAATTGTCGTTCATGTGTGGTAGAACAAATACAATCGAGTCGGAATATAAACACAAAGCTGAGATTATGGTCGATCCAGAGAGGGAAAGACGAGAGGGAGAAAGACGACTGCTGCAGTCGATGTCAGCGAACACCCAGAACAATGATAGTTGTGCGGCCAGAATCAGCCTGGAGTGAAGCCAATTACAATGTCAGCATTGTGAATCCACCTCCTGCGCAAAGACGTACTAACACTTTGCCTGGGGTTGCTGCTTGCGTGGAAAGAGCCATGACTTGACATTGCCGCTTCGGTTGTTGTTTGTTGACTCGGCCGGCTGAGGATTCGACATTGGCCGATAGAAATGCTGGCGACCTTCCACGCGGGTCATGTCACTCTCCAGACTATCTCGACGAGCGCTGGCGGTGTTGCTGCTGCTGGCCGGTGTGGCTTCAATGACCGGCCCTGGCTGCGTCTCTCGCCACCTCTTGTCCATCAGATCCAAGTGCGCTCGACTGACTCGGCGCGAAGGGTCGATAAAGCCAAAGGACACAGGCTCGGTCAGCGAGCGAGGCGTCGCAGGTCGTAGGCACATGACGAGGGTCTGGTGGACCATGCTCTGAGATGGACGCGGAGTGCCCTGCAAGCAGTGTCGCTGTAGTGAATGTGGGTAAAGAGGCGAGCCGGCGGCCCTGGAGCGCGAATCGCCTCGCTGATCTGTGCGTGCTTGGGCTGACGTGATGAGGCGCCTGATATAGTGTGTGAATCTTAGCGCGCATCTCGGCCAAGAACTCTATAGTACTCATGCCGAACTCGACACGAACACGGCCGCCTTCCTCCTTGACATGACAACGGCAATGATTTTACTTCCGTGAATGATGAATGCTTTGCCATGAATCCGCCAAGTGAAGGAGGGAAAGGACGCCCGAGGCGCTTTGTCACTGCGCCTACTGCTCTTTGAAGCGGCCCTTTTTCTTCTTTTGAAGCCGGGAGGGATGAGAGCTTTGACCTTCTTGTCCCAACAGCTATTGTTCTCAAGATGAATGAAGCGAGAAAGGATGGACTCTTGCCATGGAGAGTACGCCTTCCGTAGACCTGCGGATCACATAGTAGAGTGTCTGTAGATTCTTAGCCTGGCCGAGATAAAAAAGTCCTTGCAAAGTAGACGTCTGAGCAAGCTTTTGCATTCAACCATCTCCAATTGTCCAAATTTCTGGTCGCTCTCAACATTCATCACTTTACTCTTCTCGTATCACTGCTCCCGTTCCTCTCCCTCTTCAGTCTGGCCAGAGCAGACATGTCCCAGTGCACGGCGGCTAGCGCAGACGACTTGACAAAGTGGAAATTTGTCGCCAATTTGAAAAACACCACCGTTGCTGACAATTTCCGCTCTGGAGAGGTGTACGACTTTTCCGGAGATGCTCTTGTCGACAACGAAGCCGTTTCCTTCAAAACGACAGTCCAGCGTGAGAATGGTCATCATTTTCGCCACTTGTCAATGAGCAATACGGGGCCAAAGAATTACAAGCAGTTCCGAGTGCAATACGTCTTAAAGACTTGGCTCAACAGAGGACAAGACAATCCAAATTACCTCCTCAACAGTGGCGACCAGTGCGAAGTCGACTCTCCACAAGTCGGCTTTACAGCTGAAGATGTTTTGGGCGTCGTCGTTCATCAACGTTAGCTACGGTCTGTGCTGCACTTGCCCGGATGCGAATGATCGGAAGCTGTACCCACTCTCTGCTGCTCATACAAATTTTTACGAGGTGACAATGACTTACAATGTCGCACGCTAAAGTCTTCAGCTCTCACGTTCTAACTCCTGATGATATTGAGAGATGTCATGACAGTAAAGACGGATTTAAGCGTGGTAGGGAGGAGGAGGAGAAGGCGATTGGTGAGGAGGAGAAGATGGACGAGGAGGAGAAGATTGATATTGAGGAGGCGCAGGAGGAGCTGGAGTGGGACTACCTGGGGAGGGAGGCGCAGGTCCCGGTCCATTAAAGCCCAGAAAGCGAACAGCTTCGGCATTGGTGAAACGATTGGGGCGAGGGGCACTGGGTGCAGCAGGAGAGTGATTGTTGGTCTGCTGCTGTGGCGGCTGCGGGGTAGACGGACGGGGAGGAGGCGTGACGGGGCGAGGAGGAGGCGGCGTGACGGGTCGAGGGGTAGGTGTTTTCGGTCGAGGGGGCGGAGTTGCAGCACGGGGATATATGGTGCGGCTTTCTTTCTCCGCTTTGTCCTCTACGTCCTTTCTCGACTGGCGCTGTCTACGAATGGGTCCGCCCTGAGGATCCGCCTCTTGAGTTGCGAGTACGATGAAGCCCTTCTCCGTCAGATGGCTCTTCTCTATATGGTTCATGCCTTCGCCAGCAAGTTCAACTTGATCGGCTGGTATCATGCTGAGCAAGACGTTCGAAGGGACACCAAAGGTGCCTAATTAATGGGAAGAGATAAGGTCAGTATCTCGTCGCTGCGAGAGAGCTGCCAAACTTCACCTTGATGGTGCCCAGGTGCCTCTACCAAAGTAAAGTGTTCGTTGAATGGCAATAGTGCACTGGTCGGGAACTTGGGAGCGACAGGAGCTCCTCTTGCAAAGACAGCAAGTGCGGCAAGCAGCAGTGTGACCCTTTCGATGAAGGGCATAACGGAATGACTAGAAGTGATGCAGATGGGTTGTGTGTGTGGATAAAGAAGGCAACGACCAGCGTCTGTGATCAAAGATGAAAGAGAGGAGAAAAGAGGGAGACGACCAGCGCCGGTTGGAAAGGTTGTGTGAGGATGGCAGAAGAGAAAGCCAAAGTGCAAGGTCCTCTTATATGACGCTACACTCCATCACGGAGGAAAAGACCGCTTTGGCACTCATGCTCATGCATCGGCGTTAATGCAACGGACAAGAAAATTAGGATCACTAGTCTTGGCATCTGCTGCCCATGCTCTTTTATTCAGCTGTCAGCCTCTTCATGCATCGGCACCTACGCCGTGCATGGCGCTCAAGCATACTAGCTGGTAACCTCTCTTTTATCGAGTCAGTCGCCCGATGCCGCCAGTAGCCCCTCTTTCCACAATGGATTCGCCGTAATGTGTTCTGATGATGCAGAGAGAATTGTGTCGAATGCAATGTGGATGATTGACCATTACAGAACAAGGAGACTGTACCTTCTGTCCGCGGTGTTCACTGATGGCTCTCCATGCCGCCTTTGAAAAGATGGCTGCCCTGCCTCTGCAACCAAAAATAAAGCGGAGACGATGTAGGCAGCGGCAAAGATGGTAAGAATACGGTGGAAGTGGAGAAGCATTGCTGACAAGGGTTAGCAGAGAATTATGCTAGAAATGTAAAGAGTCAAGTCCTACACTCGAACGCGAGACGGCAATGCTCTGCCATTACCCCATCTCGCATGAATAGCGGAGCCACTGTTAGTGTGCTTAGTCACATACTATTTCCCAGAAGAAAGACGAGGGGTTTGGGACTAGAGACGAGTAAAGAGACGAAGACAAAGACGAAGAGAAGGATTACAGCAGGAGTGCTACTATTTCCAAAGGGAGTAAGACGAGGGGAAGTAAAGCCAGTATGAACTTTCGCTGTGCTCCATCCTGTTGAATTGTCACGGTAGCCGCACTTGCGCTGCTGGTGTCCGTCGATATAGAAGACGAAGTTGGCTGAGATTGGTCCAGAGTCGAGGAAGGTTGAGCTGTAATCGTGACCATCTGCAAGGTGGACACCTGGGCTGGAATTGAGATAGAAGTTGAGGACGGAGTCGAAGTTGAAGACGAATCAGAAGAGAGTGGATTTGTATTTGTTCCGGCATCTGAGCTTGGACAAGATATGTTGAACTGCGAGGCAGAGCCCAGATCGTTGGGAATGTAATTTCCCTCCATCACTGGTATGTCACCTGTTTGCACTGCATTGATGACAGGTGCACATTCTTCATCACTTAGAACGCCGTCAATACCATCCCTCGTAATCAGTGTGATGCTGTAAGGAAATACTCCAATGTACTCTACCGCATGACAAGCTTGATTAAAAGCGACGACCAAAGTCACGATACCATCATTGACGATCCCGCAACCCAATGAGCTTTGTAGAGCTGGCCATCCTTCTGCTCCTGGGACACTGTTTGCAGTCCAGTAACCTGCTTCGATTGCGGCACCGACTTGAGATGAGAAGAAAAAGGCGCAGAAGATGGTGGGTAGTAGATATAGTCGAGTCTGCATGCTAAAATCGAGAATACTTTGATCGAGAATAGGTTAAGAGCCTTGGTGATGAGTGTTATGTGAAGTGGGAGGGGCGAGTCATCTACCTCTCGAGACTTCTATATATACCTTCGCATTCATACGGTCCTCCCTGCGATGCTCCGTTGAGGACACCTATCACGGAGCCTGCCTGCCCCGCGGAGCTTGCCAAAGAAGGGACTGACTTGAGCAGAGCTTTTTGAATATGGGATCTCGAATACAATTTTGCCAATTTTTTATAGTTACTTTTGAGCCTTAATGTCGAGAGTAGTTTATCTTTTTAGCTGGTACACGACAGACAGGCTCCGCCTTTCGGAGCCTTGCTTTTAGACTTTAAAGACGCAAGGCTGTTCTTGATGTCCTAAGCAACGCTCTCACTACCTTGCTCGTCATGTTCGAGTATCCACCACTACAGCGATGCCAGACTTGCCAGACTCTCCCTTTCTGGAGCTCGGAAGGGGAGCCCATATCATCTCGTCTGCAATGCGAATCGTGCGTGTGGGAATGCTCTCTCTGCCTTGCGCTCCTGAAAATGGTTGGCTCCGGGAACGAAGCACAAGTCATGTCGCAGGCAAGGTCCGAATTTATCAATTCAGAGAAAACGCCAAAGCAAACAAGTTGCTCCATGTGTCATCAGCGAAAAGCAAAGTGTTTGAGACAAGACAACCAACCATGTTCGTCTTGTGTTGTCAAGAACATCAGATGTGATGGATTCCGGTTTGGGAAAGATTATTTCCACACACACAAAGTAAATTTGGGACAAGCAATTGTCGACGACGTAAGACTGGGCCGCAAGGCTCAAGACCTGTTGGCAGCTGTGTTGCAAGACAAAGATTTCCATGCATATGAGAAGCAATTGAATGAGTCTCGCACCGCGGAAGAGCCAGAAGACAATGACGAAGAGATGGACTCAGACATTACTATTGGTACAAGTAACAACGAGTCTGCTAGCAACAACGTTTTGGATGGCTTTCTCAATGAGCAATTATCCGATCCAGCCACGGGGGTGTCTCCTACAGACGATATGGATGAAATATGGCGTATCTTTACGAACGCAACTTCTGATACAGAGCTTGTTACATTTGTTGACGGCATACCAGTGCCGGAGCAATCTATTGAAGGATTTATGGCTCTTGTGAAGGAGCTGACCTCAAACCAGACCCGGCACATGGGCAAGCTTGAAACATTGGAAAGCTTGGAACTCGTTTTAACTTGGTCTCTCGATCAAAAGGTAAAAGTGCTTCGCACTATCACACTTGCAATGCGCCAAATCCTCTCTGGCCTAGAATTGCTGAACGAGGCTCACTCTCACGAACTGTTATGGCCACTCTTTGGCATAATAAAGCGACTACATGCGCGAACTTATGTGGCCAAGCAAAACTCTGAATTGGGACTGAACCCATCAAGACACTATCACACTGATACCACCAGGACTGCCTCCTCCTTGGTGGACTACGTGCGCAATCACTTTCTATATTGTGATGAAACAGTCGATGATACATCCATTATCTTTCAGGTCTATCGCATTGCAGCCGCCACTATGCTGTATCTGAAGTTGATACTAGCTATAGAGACGACGGAATGTGAAGAGTGATGACTATTGCATACAATATCATCTACATGTTGCGTCCGAGATGTCTACTGGTAGCTCATACTTACTGATGACCTCTCTTTTACCGACTGAGTCGCCCGGTGCCGCCAGAAGCCCCTCTTCCCACAATGCCTCACCCACGCGCCCATCATGCGAGGCCGATGGCATTCGTGTCCAAGGAAATACATCTGATGCCTTTGCAGGAGGAACAGAATGGCTCTCAGCCTTGCCGTCTCAAGTAGTCGAGTTCTTGCTTGTGCAGCTTCCGATTCCGACGAAACAGATTGACATCAGTCTTGCCCATTCCTCTAGTCAATCTCAGATAGTGAAGCAAGGAGTTGGTAGCCCTCTTTGGTGTCATTCCGAAGACGTCCAGCTTCCTCGTCTTTGCTTCGATCTCGTCGATTGTCATCTCTTGCAAGTTGGACCCACCATTCTCCAGGTCCGCTCCAACGATGTTACCAACACGGAGGGCATCTGCGTTCGTCTTTCTCGATTCGTTTGGGCGTGCTGGTCGTGCGCTTTGACGTGATGGTCTTGATGCAAACTCCATTACCTCATGTCGGATATACCTCTCCCTCATGCCTGGTGTCATGGCAGAGACGGCTGGATTATCTCCGAGTGTTTTCTTGATTCGAGCACGAATGCCTGCCAACCTGTTCACTTCAGTCTTGTAGTTGGCCACATAGCGGTCGTCTTTGGCGTCTTTAATGACCTCGGCAGCAAATCTACCCATGCCGGACGGCTCTTCTTGGTACGTGTCCATGCTCCACACTTTTCTGGCCAGCTCTTCGGCGGCGATGTGAGTGCCGAGGCCTAGTCGCCGCCATTCTTTCACAAATAGCCTCTGATGTTCTTTCACCTCGGCAGCAGACGAACGATCTTTCCTCGACCGGATGAGTCTGGCAGGTCCTGGTCTCATTGGTGGCATAGCAAGGCGCCCTGATGTCGCCAACGACGAGGGAGTGCGCTGCCCCTGAACCTGTGCAGCATGAGTATCGACTGGTACCACTGGAATCTGAGGAACAGCTCGGAAGACTGCTGCGCCTGGGGCACCAAGACTGATGGGACGGCGATAGGCTCGTCCGGCAGGAGCAAAATCTCTCGTCGTCCTTGCTGCATTCGACGTTTGCTCGCCGTGGTCAGAGTCCATGATCATCTTGCCTT
The DNA here is from genome assembly GCA_963854785.1 of Vaccinium vitis-idaea. Taxonomy (NCBI): domain Eukaryota; kingdom Viridiplantae; phylum Streptophyta; class Magnoliopsida; order Ericales; family Ericaceae; genus Vaccinium; species Vaccinium vitis-idaea. The sequence continues at coordinate 45,543 of CAWLAL010000266.1, read as the reverse complement.
TTGAGGCCACGTCGATAGCACACCAGCTGGCATTAACTAAGTGAAGGAGCATGACTGTATCGACTACAGCTCTCATTCTGTCGTCGACTACTGATGATACGCTATCGATGGTAGCAGAGGGACAAAGGTGTCTACGTTATCTTATTTCTCGCCATTGGAGGGCGTAAAAAGAGGCTGTGCTCTGCAGCTGACCTCTGTGGAGCCTTCAACCTCAAACACTGCCTGCGAGATGCTTATTTTTTCAGAAGCAATCCTCGCAAGCTTTATCTGAGAGCTCGAAGCTGAGATGGGTTGCTGATCAGCATATCTCCACTAGTTCGGAACCTCTGCCTCTACTCTTTGAACGGGAGGTCGTGGCTGCAGAGCGCTCCAGCTTCGACCGACGCGGCATCACTTCGAAGGGCGAGATAAATGCAGTCACATCGGCGCAAGTGATTCGATCTTGCTCTTCTGATGTCGCATTGTCGCCGCGGTTGAATATCCTGTCTCTCGTCGTCAGCGAGAGCGAGGAAATAAGACTTTCTCACAGAGTGAATCGCGCTTACTGGTCCGTGCATGAACTTGACTCGGGCTTTTAGAGGTCAAGCTGCCTCTCGACTAGACTCCCGCCGGCTTTCCTTGCCTTAGCTCACTGCGCAGTATGCCAACGCAGCATCCCGTTGCTCTTGCTGCCGCGCCATGGACGCTACAAGCTGACAGCTGGGTATTTCCCTTTTGGAACTCGTCGTCCAGTCTCCAAGCCAATGCTCCCTCTGGCCTGCCTCCCGGATCCTACCATCCCAAAGAGACAATTGGAGGAGATGAATTGGGCACCTTCCAGGGAGGTCCAGGAGGTTGGATGCTATATCGATACACTGACAGCCCTATTGGGCCTTACGATGAGGTGAGATTCGCACTGCCTTTCGCATTTGTGAATTCACTGACCACTCTTCCTCAGCTCATTGTGGGTAGTGTCGCCCACGTAAATGGTCTTGCTCTCATTCGCCTTCTTCACAGCTCGTTTCCGGCATCTTTTCAGCCCCAGGTCTAGCCAAAGGACTCCGTATCACAAACATATATGTATCGTCGGAAGAAAGCATCTACAACGGTCGCAGAAATTGGAGTGAGTGCCGAATCCGAGTCTGTAGGCTGGCTTCTGACGCACTTCTGTCAGACATACCAAAGCACAAGGCTGAATTCGAGTGGAGTCATGCTGCACACACGTCGTCGTCAGAAACTCAGTCCGTGTCCGTCTGTGTTTCAGGAAAGAGCACACCTTTTTTCTCTGCAAAGCTGCAACCATCTGCTTACTGTCCCAACCTTCCACTGAATACGGCGTACTCGTTTCTGCCCTCGCTATACCTCTACCAGCCTCCTTTGCTACGATCAAAGTACGAAGTGGGATCGCGGGATGCCCTACTGGCGTGCAGTACCGACGAATTCCTTGGTGTCGCCCCCACCTTCACCGGCTCTTTTCACCTGGCTTACATCTCTCCACTTTCGGGGGAGAAAGCGTGCGGGGATGGCGTCTATTTTCCCAAAGTGCCTCCCGCCGCATGGGGCACAGGCTTCCACTTTCCCAATGTAACGGTCGGCTTTCCCGAGCCCATACGGCTCGATAAGAAACAGCAATGATGTACTCCGTGCTCCCCTCGAATCATCTTTCCGTGCAGCTGTCACTCGCATGCACCAAAAGTTTAAATTTGACAATGAGTCGCTAGCTCCGCTTGTATGAATGCACGTACGGCATTACTCGTTCCGCAACGACCATCTCGCGCTGCACACTGATAGATCGACAGGCTACAGCAAGGCCCTCAACAGCATGAGCACTCAGGTGTCTTTGGCAGCGGGGGGCAAGACCGGCCTAAGGGCGTCTTCATTCCAAGAGGAGAAGACTTCCTCGGCCGCAGATGGCCCCTCACCAACCAAGCTCGATCAGAAAGCAAACGCTAAAGTCGCATACAAGCTGCCCGACTGGGTCGCTACCAACTTGACCAGCACACGCAGTCTCAAAGTCTTTGCTCGGTGCTGGCTAGTAAGCTGGGCCTGCCTCGTGCTCATCCTCCCGCAGAGCTCACTCACGACACTTGGGCAGGCGGCGTTCCTCGCCATGATCACCTCCATTATCATCCCAGCTAATATGCCCCTCTGGATCTATGTCATGGCCAGTACGATACAGCTCATAGGCATCCTCCTGGGGTGGGCATGGAGCTGTGCTGCAATGGCCGCCTCGCTGCGAGCGCGAAGCCAAGTCTTACTTCGACAACAGCAAGAAAAGGCGACTTCGTCCGGCGGAGGAGAGACCAATCCAGAGGCCCTCTACATGACTGCCATCTTTCGCGGCGACTTTCTCGATGCCCGCTCTACAGCTGTCTTTGGCGTATTTCTCATCGCTTCCTCATGGGCGATGGGTGTCATGCAGATCCGGTACCCAAAGCTGAAAGTGGGCTCAATCTTCTTTCTCATCATTACCGACATCATGTGCAGCTATGGGCCGCTGTTTCCCTTTGGAGAATATACGCTGGGAAAGATCATCCTCTATCCTATCGCCAGTGCAGCGGCCATTGCTCTCGTCTGCGAGTTTATCATCTTTCCAGAGACGCTCAACACTGCTTGGCAGCTCAATCTCATCAAAATGCTGGGACTGGCTCGAAAGACACTCGGCGAGCATCAAACGGCCATGCATCGAATGCTGGAGGAAGAGCCGCACGTTGTCGAAGCAGAGCTGGAACCCAGTATTCGTGGACTGCATACTGGTATGATTGCGCTGGCGACAGGTATGGGTGCACAGAGAGGCTTCCTGGAGCTCGAGATCACTTACAGCCGGCTCGGAGGAAAGGATCTCAGCCATCTCTACACGGAGATCAGAACAATGATTGTTCGCATCTTTGGACTGAATGCTTTTTTCCACCTCTTGGAAAAAGAAGAGCAGACAGAGGCTGATGGGGCCCAAGGACCAGTCTCAATCTATGAGACGCATACGGTGAGCCTGCACTGGGACGAATCACTTGTAGAGTGACACTGACAGATGCTTTCCCATTCCGATTAGCTTCTGCAATACCGGCAACACCGGCAGAAGTCAGAAATGGACAACCACATCTCAATGGAGACCTTGCTTCCCATCCTAGTCGAAGTGGCACGAGGGCCACTCAGAGCGGCAGATGGATGCTTGGAGACGACTAGCAGCTGGCTCGAGGAATCAGTCCACAGACGGCGCAGCTACAATCATCAAGCGTGGCTTGACCGTATGGAGAAGGACCGCAGTGAGCTTCAAGATGCCATCGAATCTTTCATGAACGACGACCGGCTGCGACTCGTCAAGCCCTATCAGGACCTCTTCCACAACGAAGAGCATCTGTCAGAGGAATCGCAGGATCTCTTCCGCTCCACAGCACGCCCACTCTTCACCTGCCTCGTCTTCTGCGCCAATTTAATGAATCTTTGCGAGGAGATTTTGCGAGCGCACTCGACCATTATCGAATTGGCTAGGAAGAGGGGCAGAAATAAGCTCTGGTTCCCGACGGGACTACGCAAGATTGGCAAGCTTATCAAAAGCAAAAAGTCCATCACGGCGGGTGGTCTGGATGCGCCACCCGAGTACGAAGAGCACGAAGACGGCGATGACGACGACGAGAGTCACACCAACTCCAGCAACGACGAAGGCGCCAAGCGACCGGTACCCGTCGATGCAGGTCGGGCGGAGCGCTTGGATCCCGATGCGCTGCCTCCAAACAATGGCTACTACCGCTTTGCCCGAATGATAGCAGACGGCTACCGCTTCCTGTCCTCACCTGAAAGCATATTTGGAATCCGCTTTGCCATTGTCACATTTGCATTGTGGATCCCAGCCGTGCTCCCTTCGTCTGCCTACTTCAACTACCAGAACCGTGGGCTGTGGGCGCTCATAACTGCTCAGACCGGCATGGCAGTCTCCGGCGGAGAAGTCATCTTCTCCCTCGTCAATCGCCTCGTTGCCACGTTAGCCGGTCTGGTCGTTGCTATGCTCTTCTGGTACATGTCCTGTGGTCTTGCTGCGCACGGCAATCCCTATGGTCTCGCTGCCGTCATGGCCGTTGGCTTGCTACCCGTCGTTTTTATGCGAATCTTTGCGCCTCCCGTGTTGATCCTTCCAGCGCTCATGTTTGGAGTGACCATTTCACTGTGTGTGGGATATAGCTATATCGATGGCAATTTGGATGTCCTCGTCAACAGCGGCATCGGCTACTCACTAGCCTGGAAGAGAGCACTGCTCGTCATCATAGGTACCGTGGCGACCTTTGTCGTGACCTCGCTCCCTCGACCGCCCAGCACTCGTGAAAAGGTCCGAATGGGCTTTGCATCCAGTACAGAGGCAATCAACCGACTCTATTCCGTTATAGTGGAAGGCTGGATTATCATCGATACGGCAAAGGACAGCACGGAAGCCACTCGACAGGGGAAGCTGTACAATACTCTCCGGAGCCGCTTTATCGCTTCGCAAGGCATGCTGGGCGGGATTGGCGCCGATATCGCAATGGCCTCGCTTGACATCGCCAACACTGGACCTTGGCAAAAAGAGAAATACGCCTCATTGCTCCGCATTCATTCACGTCTACTCGAGTCTATTGCGCAAATGTCCGGGTCGCTCTACGGTCTGGATTTGGAATGGCGCCGAAAGATGCTGCACACCACTGCGATTTTGAACCCAAACACCATCAGCGATGTCAGCATGACACTGACGCTGCTTGCAAATACACTTCGGACAGGTGCTCCTCTGCCTCACGCCTCTACTGTTCTGCTCGAGCGGACTCTCCTCAATCAGACACGAAGCCGGAGGGTAGAGCGAGCAATAGAGGAAAAGCAAGGAAAGGCGGATGATCTCTTTACTCTCGGTACACTCTGCGACCCTCAATTCATGAAGCACACGGCTGGAGTTATGGCTCTCGTCAACTTTGCAAGGCAGCTGGACAAGTTCCAAGCAGTGGTGCGCGATCTAGTCGGCGAAATCGACCTGCCCGGCTTTGACGAGCTCAAGAAACACTACGACCAACGGCTCATGCAAGCGTTTCTCCCAGGCAACGCAGCGTAGGTGATAGGGCAAATAAAGTGTCAGATTAAAAGTAATGTTTGTACAAGAGCAAGGGTATATGTAAAAGTAGCAAATAGTCTATAGGATCCACGTCGCACTGTTGACCATGTTTGTCAGAAAGGATGACAGTGAGGTGCCCAGGATGGACGGCGTGGTGGGTGTGCCGAACAAGACGTGGCCCGATCCTCGTGCAAGGAAGCCCTTTGCATTGCTCGTGAGACCGAGGGTGGCAAAGTTGACCACCGTGGACGCAGACAGGCTGAGTGAGCTGACTCCCTCGTAGCCTGGCAAGACGGTGTCCTTTGCAAAGGCAAGGCTGGCAAAGCGGCTCTGAGGGCGAACAGCGGCGTATCCGCCAATGAAGCTGTTGAACTTGCTGGGATCGCAGCCGGGGCAGAGGGACCGCGATACGAGTTGCATATTGAGCACGGGGTAGAAGCTGGCATTGCCCGGGTTGACGGCAGAGTCGATGATCAAGTCGATTCGCTTGTCGGAGCCAAAGATGCCGACGGCGTTGGGGTACTGGTATACGGCGCCGAAACCTCCGGCACTGGATCCAGTCAGCCACACACGCTGGATGTTGGGCAGGCCTGCCTTGATGGCTTGCATGATCAGCTGTCCGTTCTGGAAGCCTTTGTGGTATGTAGGCGTGGTATTGGGCGGGTAGACCACCGTGGCATCACCGCCATGCAAGTCGCCAGTGCAGTAGGGAACCCAGGCCATATTAGCCTGGTAGAAGGGATTGTCGGTGGTGAGACGAGTGGTGACCGAGTAGTTTATCAGTGTGTCGGCGCGGCCTTCACTGGCAAAAGTCGTTGCATTGTACGGCGTGCCAATGTTGTAGGCTTGCGAAGTCACATAGCACGTCTCGTAGTCGTGGCAGAGGCCGCCCTCTTGGAAATTGATGACGAGATCGGTGCTGCCTGGACGAGCGCTGAAGCCAAATCCCGTCGTGCTGCCGTCGGAGCACATCGTTCCTGGCACCGAGATCCATGTCCAGCCGGGCGAGCTCTGGCGCTGGATGGTCGCAGCATGTGTAGCGCTCAGAAGAGTGCTGGCTAGAACGACTGTGGCAAGGCTAGAGCGCATGGCGATGTAGAGACTGTGGGAGGTGATGGGGGTGGGTGCAAAGGAGTGCAATCATGGCCCTCTGCCCGCTTTCAACTCCCTTTCTGCGTTGCTCGCGACCGCGCCATGGCCGCCTGACACTGAGACCGCAACGGCTGTCCGGAAGTAAACCGAACAAACAAATTTAAAGCGCGACTATCTATCTCCACGTCAGGTTTGTATTGCAATATCTAATTGCAGCGTGAGACGGTATTGTCTGAAATTGTTTATTTGCGTCGGCGCATTTCTTGACACGACCCGATGCGTCAAAAGCGAGGGTGGATCTCTATTGTGGCTTGGGTCGCTGGCCCGCTGCATTTGCAAGATAGCCATGCCAGCCTTCATTGCCGTAGCGCAGGCAAAGTCAAAAGCGGGAGTATGCAGCACCAAAGTGCAGAGATGTAGATTTGGTAGATTTGCACGACGCAGCTTGACTAATTCCTTTAGGCGGTAGTGCGAGCTAGTCCCGCTTATTGAGACAAGGCTAATTTGGCTCTCTAAGCGTCACTTATAAGTCTTGAAGAGAGAGGTCCAAGCCAGATGTAGAGTAAGATTCTCAATAAGCGGCTGATCTCGCCCTTTGCTGCTGAATGGAACGAGCCATCAAATGGGCATCTGCCTCTTCGCCTTTTCTGCACTTGTTCGAGGGCCGCATCTGCTTACCATTGAGGATCCCTCGGGCAAGCTAAAGATGAGTAAGATAGTGGCTTGACCGGCGTTCCACGTTCTTTCGGGACACGGAAACGTGAGGCGCGCTTATCCTATCTAGACATTTAGTGTGTGGGGTTGGAGGAGGCTAAGCGAATCAGAAGGTGCGGGGAGGATTGCCTCGTCGACACCACCATCGCAGTCAACCCCCGTGCATACTTGTCATCATGGTCTTTGGCTTTGGCAACAAGGCATACCTAACCAACCCGGCTCAGTATGCTACTGAAGCGAAGGACACCAACGCTGCTGCGAATGCAAAGAGCTATGACTATGGTGAGGACTACGTTGGAGGCTCCTCGAGATGGGCTAGCTCACACATCTTTCGTTGCAGTAATCGTCGGATGCGGTACCGCAGGCTCGGTTCTTGCTAGTCGATTGACAGAGGACGCAAACATATCAGTCCTTGTCGTCGAGGCAGGCGGTGACCAGCGAGTGAGTCTAGTGGAACGCACGGCTGCAGAAAGGGTGCTCAAGTGTTACTCCTTTTACCCCACCTTCTAGGGCATCCTTGAGACCAAGATTCCTGTACGTCGCTCAGTCTTTACTGTCTGTGCCCTCTTCTAACCCCGTTCTCTTGCCTATAGCTGACCTTCTCGAAGCTCTTCCATGGAGTCAACGACTGGGACTACTTTACCAGCGCGCAAAAGGAGGTCGATGGACGTGAGCTGTACTGGCCACGCGGCAAGCTCATTGGCGGCTCCTCGTCCATGAATGCCATGATGTACCACCACTGCTCCCACAGCGACTTTGACGAGTGGGAGAAAAAGTTTGGCTGCAAGGGATGGGGCTACAGCGACATTGCACCCTACAAGAAGAGGAGCGAGAAGTTTACTCCCAATGCCAACCGCCCGAGCATCGACCTGACCCACCGAGGCGACTCAGGCCTCTGGCAGACGGGATACAGCTACCTGACGGAGATTGGCGAAAAGGGCTTCCTCGAGTCGTGCTACGAGGTGGGCATTCCAGGTGAGTCCGACTAGGTGCAGTGCAGTAGTAGAGAACTTACTTGGGTGGACGACTGCAGCAAACGAGGACATCAACACGCCCAATGGAACCTGCGGCGCCACGCGCTTCCAGACATTCATCGACAGCAAGGGTCAGCGCTCATCTGCTGCTACGGCCTATCTGACACAGGATGTCATCAATCGCAAGAATCTCGACATTGCCGTCAATGCCTACGTCACCCGGGTGCTCTTTGAGGGCGGCGAGCCGAGTGCAGTGGGCATAGAGGTGCAAAAGACGCGAGAAGGGCCAAAGTACCACATCCGAGCCAGCAAAGAAGTCATTCTCTGCGGCGGCACCATCAACACCCCGCAGACGTTGAAGCTGAGCGGCATTGGCCCCCGTGCCGAGCTGGAAAAGGTTGGAGTCAAGGTCGTCAAGGAGCTCAATGCCGTGGGCGAGCACCTGAAGGACCACTTTTGCTCGTCGGGCATCCTCTGCAAGGCCAAGCCAGGCTACACGCTCGACTACCTCACAAACGACATCAAGGCGATTCCCAGTCTTGTCCGATGGTTGCTCACGGGAGGCGGCCCCGTGACGAGCAACGTCGGCGAGGCGGCTGCCTTTGTCCGCTCGACGGAGCCGCCCTTCAAGGTGCCCGGTGCAAAGCCAGTCGACTATGGCTCTGGTGGAGTGGGTCCCGACTTTGAGATCATCGGAGCACCGCTGGCCTATGTCAACCACGGCGCCGACAAGGCACCGGCCGGCACAGACGTCTACTCGCTCGTGCCGATTGGAGTGCGGCCACAGAGTGAGGGCACCATTACGCTAAAGAGCAACAACGTCTTTGACGCCGCCGTCATCGACCCAAAGTACTGGTCCGACAAGGACGACAACGACCGCAAGGTGCTCCTCGTCGGCCTGCGGGTGTGCCTCAAGATTATCCAGTCGGAGGCGCTCAAAAAGTACCTCGAGCCCGTCCCCGCCAACGACGACCCAGACAGCTACTTTTGGCCCTACTCCTCGTCGGACATTGACGGAATCACCGATGACCAGCTGCGAAAGTGGATGGGCAAGACGGCCTTTACCCTGTACCAGTGAGTGGCTAGTCGTGCACGAGTGGGGATTCATTGGCTGACTTTGACGTGGCAGTCCCGTCGGCACAGCTCGCATGGGACCAACGGAGGAGGACGCCGTCGTGGACCTCCAATGCCGAGTGCACGGCGTCAAGAACTTGCGGGTCGTCGATGGAAGCATCTTCCCCGAGCAGATTTCTGGCCACCCCACGGCTCCCATTATTGCCATTGCTGAGAAGATGAGCGACGTCATTCGAGGAGTGACGTCGGCAAACAGTGATGCCACAAAGTCAAAGAGCCTGGGCCAGGGCGCTCCCCTCACCAGCAGCCACCAGTCTTCCAGGCTGTGAGGAGCGGCCGTGTTACTTTATCTCTCGCAGTAGTCTCGGATGGATGGCAATAAAATAGAATTGGCAAGATACATCTAGATGGGGTTGAAGACGGCCAGACGGTTCGTCTGCTGATTGTTGAGCTCGTACGTCTGATTTTGGTAGGGGTTGCTCGTGATGGCGGTGCACGCCGGCAACTTTGCCCGAGTCAACAGAGGGTTGACGCCAAGCTTGTAGTGCGTCAGCTGGCCGCCTGGGCCAACGACTGCCTTGTCTGGCGCAGGGTAGTTTTGCCAATGTGCGGCATTCAGCGGGCCGCACTCGTCGCCCACGCCGTTCTGCAGGTACGTCGTGGCGTTGGCCGTGTTCTTGAAGCCAGTCTTTGCGGCCACCCAGCTCAAGACGTTGTTCATCGTCGTGTTGACATCGCCGCGGCCGAGGTTGGGCAGGCGCCAGTTTGCCTCGACGGTCGAGAGGAGCGAGTAGTGCGAGTAAAAGGTGCTGTCGGTTGTGCCGCGCAGGCTCTCGGGAATGGCGTTGCCCAGCAGCAGCGTGTAGACGATGTTTTCAATGGCGTAGTTTGCATTCTCGTCAAAGGTGAGGACAATGAGGGTGCGCTCGTCGTTGAACTTTGGGTTCGACAGCAGCGGGTTGAGCCAGTAGTTGATGTACTGGGCGGCGTAGCTGACGCTCGTGTCGTGTCCGTCGTCGATCATCTGTGCACGTTGGTTCAGTACAGTTCGCTTTCTTTAAACTCTATAGACTCACGTTTGGGGTGAAAAAGGCCCACTGGGGGAGGGCTGAAGCGTTGAGGTCGGCGGCAAAGTCATTGTAGTTGCGGTTGCGATTGGCCCGTGCCTGGCTGACCGAAGGCTCGCTCTCGATGGGAAAGGCGCAGGGATTGTGCTTTCGGACCTGTATTCGTGTGATGAAGCGTGAGTCGCCGGTGGGGAAGAGGAGCAGGATGCACTTACATAGTATGTGTAGTTGCTGCCCGATGCGCCGGGAATGTAGCTCTTCTGCGAGTAGGAGAACTCCTGGTCGCCAGTGTAGGGCATATTCTCTTGGTAGCAGGCCCAGGAGATGAACTTTGTGTCGAGCAGGTCAAAGACGTTGGTCATGTTCTGCGGGACGTAGGAGTATGCGTCATTGCCAAGACCAAAGCGGTCGCCATAGACGGAGGCGAGGTAGTTTGGCTCAGAGGGGTGTCCCAAGCTGTGGTAGGAGCTGAGCAAGATGCCCTGCTTCTGCAATGCCTGGAAGACGGATTGCGTGGCGGCTGGAGGGAAAGAAGTGGTGAGCACTGATAGACTTAGGGCGTGCTGGTGGCTCACCGTCGTTGTAGTTTGTGTTTTCGAGCCAGATCTGGTAAAAACGGTCAAAGGCGATTCCCGGAATCTTGAGCCCGTTTGTCAGAGTCTTGTTGTTCTTTCCCACGTAGTTTGGCGACTGCTGGTCGGGGGCCGGCCCGGGCGGAGTGAATGCCTGATTCGAGATGGCGCGCTTCTCGTTGGGCAGGGCAGCCGCGAGGAGGGGCAAGACGGCCGATGCAAGGTAGATGAAGCTACGCATCTTTGTCAGCGAGGAGGAGGGAGGTGAGGATGTTTCCGTTTCTTCCTACTGCCGCGCACAACGTTATATAGGCTGCTTCCTAGCTCTTCAAAGTGGTGCATTCAGGGCAGGCCGTGGCAAAGACACGTTCCTGAGCCGATGGGCTGGCCCTAGATCCGAAAGAGGCGGCGGTCGAGAAACGGCACCACGCCTGCCCATCTGCCCTGCAAGTTGCCCCTCTTCATCTCGACCTCGAATCTTCAAGGTGCATGCATTTAGTGCCGCTAGTCGAAGATTCGCTCCGCCGGAAGCACCGACGGTGTAACGTGCCCAATGCCGAAGCGCTGATTGGCCGGCGACTTGGAGCGCGAGGGTTTTCAGAAGCACGAATCTGGGTCTCGCTTCTTCTAGCTCAGAGAGGCAACGAGAGTGGGCCTCGCAGCGGGGGTGAAGGTGCCGCTCGGCTCGGCGAGTACAGCGTGCCTTACTTCCATCTGCACCTTGGGATTAGGGACATGGCATGGTCGTCACTCCGGCTCTTGCTAGTGTGTGCACTGCTGCAGTGGCTCGTGGAGGGCCTTGCCATCACCTCTAGGCAGGCCAATCCACCCACAGTCAATGGAATCGCCACTGGCCAGCTGGTCCTCTCGCCACGCTGGGACGTCAGTGCACGCCCTACTGTGCGGCGCTTCGACTGGACGCTGAGTGAGAAGACTGCCTCGCCGGGTGGACTGGAGAAGAGCATCCTTGTCGTCAATGGCCAGTCACCCGGTCCGCTCATCGAAGCCAACTTGGGCGACACGGTCGAGATCCGCGTCACAAATCGCCTGTCTAATGTCACTGCGATCCACTGGCATGGCCAGCCACAGAACGGCAGCAACCACATGGACGGAGCACTGGGCATCACCGACTGCGGCATCTCTCCCGGCACGTCCTTTACCTACCGGTGGACGGTGCAGACGTACGGCACATACTGGTGGCATGCACACGCCGGCTTCCAGTACACGGAAGGCCTGCGAGGCGCCATGGTGCTGCACTCTCCCCACGACCCGTACAGCTTTGGACCGACCTCGACGAGTGCCAAGGACCGGCTGCAGAACACGACGTACGACGGGGACCAGATTGTACTGGCAAACGATCTCTACAATGAGCCCGCCGTGAGCTACATGCCGACATACATGTCGCCGCAAGGATTTGGAAACGAGCTGGGCGTCGAGCCTGTTCCCGACTGCTGCACAGTCAATGGCCATGGCCTGTGTCACGGCGCACGCAACCCGGTCCGGAGCAACATCAGCGTGTCGGCCAACGAGAGGTACCGCTTCCGCCTCATCAACGCTGGCTCGCTCGGCTCGATTCGCTTTTCGTTGCAAGGGCACACGATGACAGTCATTGAGGCAGACGGCACGCTGGTGCAGCCCCAGGTCGTCGAGAGTGTGAGGCGGCTGTGAAGAGTATATAGAGGGCATTTGCTGACGCCGTCTGTCTGCAGGTCGATGTCGATGTCGCCCAGCGGTACAGTGTCCTCATCGAGATGGATCAAGCGCCGGGTGCTTGTGAGTCCCGACGTGAAGACGGCCAGAGACCTATCCCGCTGACTGCCAAATCTAGACAAGTTCCACGCAGAGCTGCTCAAAGACATGTTTGGCATGGAGAAGGAGCATCTCGTCACGGACCAGTATGCCGTTCTCCGCTACGGCGGTGTTCCTCCGTCGCTGTTCCCAGCCGACGATGCGATGCCGCCTTCAAAGAATAGACCACTGAGACTCTCCGATCCAGACACGCTTGTCCCCCTCTATGCCATCAGCCCACCGGACTCTACCGAGCAGGAAACACTCGAGGTGTCCTTTGGGCTGACGTCTGGCAGTGTGTTTCGATCGTACATCAACGGCAGCAGCTGGGAGAACCAAGGCTTGAATAGGAGAGCAAGCCTGTACGACTTGTACCAAGCACATCAGTCCCAAAAGGCGTACCAGTCGGAAGAATTCATGATCACCAAGCCAGCGTACTCTGTCCTGGATCTCATCATCAATAATCTCGACGAGGGCGACCACGCCTTGCATGTGAGTTCTGCATCGACGTTAAAGTCAAATTGCCTGCCCGCTGACTATGATTCAATGAAAGCTGCATGGCCACACTCCCTATGTCCTCGGAAAGGGCGTCGGCTTCTACCAGCACTCGAAGCATCCACAATGGGGCGAGACAATCGATCTGACACGGCACTTTGCCAATCCGATGCGAAGGGACGTGTTTGTCGTCCCAGCATACGGCTGGGTCGTCATCCGCATCGTTCTGGACAATCCCGGCATCTGGGCTCTGCACTGCCACGTCGCTTGGCACCGGGCAATCGGGTTCATGGCCCAACTAAACGTGCAGCCCTCACAGCAGCTTCAGCGCTCCATACCCGCTGCGAACACTGCCCAGTGCAGCTACTAGACTCCCCACATCTGTACCAATACCATTCTGCTCGCGACACCACTGTATCATGTTTCACCCCGTGACAATCGAAGCGTTCCTATTGCGATGATGCTGTACTGTACAAGATTGGATGCGTGCTGATTACTTTTCTAGGGCCCAGACAATGGCCCAGGAGCTTCCTGCTGCCGCTGCTCCCACTGCCAGAGTCGATACTGCGCTCTTGACGAGACTCCCCCAGTCGCTCAGACCTGTGCATCTCTGCTTGACAATGCCAAAGACGAGCAAGACAACAGCCGTGATGACAGTGGAGGCAAGGAGAGCCGTCGACACCGAGGAGAGAAAGAGGTAGGGCAGCAGAGGGATGAAGCCGCCGAGAAAGTAGCTGAGGCCGATGGTGAGTGCCGACTGCCACACACGGTGTTGATCAATCTCTTCCAGTCCCTCGCCCATGCGGACGAGAAGTGGAGTCAGCCCTCGTCGGGGGACAAAGGGCGTGCTGTGGATGGGCTTCTGCTGAAGGGCTGAAGAGGTGCCAGGCAAGGGAAGCGACATGTGCTGCCGGCTTTGGTGCTCCCGTCTATCGTCCTCCTCGGCCTGATGCAGCTCGGCAGCGATGCGAGCAGATGTTTCTGCAGAGAGTCCCAACGGCGCAAATATCGACTGCACAGACTGCTGCATAGAGTCCGGGCGACTGGTCTCTACTCGTGCGGCCATCTGCCTCTCAACGTGCCTAAAGTGGTCCAGCTCTGCCCGAGCACTGAGCATTCCTCCGACGCCCATCGAGATGGCCCCACTGATGAGCTCTGCCAGACCGCCCATGACGACAATCTTGGCATTGTCCAGGCCGGACAGCCCGGCGGTGAGGGCAAATGGCACAGTCAGGCCATCGCTCAATCCGATGATGATGTCTCGGACCACGTCTGGGCTGATGTAGCTCCTCTTTTGATAGCAAGAAGTGCCCTCGTCGGTGTCGCTACTCTCGCGACTCGACGGCATCATGAGACCCCGCTTCTCGTCCTCTTCTTCGTCTATGTGACTCCTCATGGTGCAGTGCGAGGAAGCAGCGACGGCAATGAGGTGGCAGTCGTGGCGAGAAGAGAGGAGCATCGCCAACCGAGTCTGCCATGGCCGTCTCCTTCACCCATTAATTGTGTCTGCAACTAGTCTCCTAGTCCAGACTGGGTCACCAATGAGAGCTGCGTGATTGGGCAAGAGGCAAAGGCGCGAACGTGTTGCACCAGAAATAAGCTCGCTCTAAGCTTGCTAGCGGCGGCATCTTTTCCAAATCTTGCTCGGCCGGATCTTTGTCGCCGGTTTGCTTTCCTCCCACTACAATCTCGGCCTACAATCTCGGCCTGGAGCGGACATTTCCGCCGGGGAGGGGCTGTGAATGTCTTCTCGTCTCTCAATGCTCACAGACTCGTGCCTGCATATCATTTGGAAGACGTGGACAGGGTCTGCACACGTTCCTGAGCTGGGAGCAGACGTGAACACCTCGAGCGCAGGTCAGCTGCAAGTCTGGTCTTGAGTACACAAAGGGCAAGTGAGTGTATCGGTCCATTCAAGGATCTGGGAGAGGTTCATGCATGTCTGAATGTACATGGGATGAAGTCACAAAGTTCGTGCGTTCAACTGAGGGCGCTCAGCTGGCCTCTGGGCACTTGTAGGCGTAGTTGCACACGGCGTCGACTTCTGCCGTCGTCTTTGCGCGAGCATCTCCCTGCTTGCGTCCACATCGTTCAAGGCCCAAAGCGTCCTCTGGAAGGAGAAGTGCGAATCGTCAGCAGGTGCTATTGAGCCCTCTTTCCAGCACGCATTAACACTCACTTCCTTGGCACTTGTCCTCGCGACCATCCTTCGTGCGTGCAAACTAGCAGAGACGGGAGAGAGACCTCCATTCAGTGTCTTCGCACCCTTGACACAATCCCCAAAGCACTTACGACACCACTTGCGCATCCCTGGCAAGACTCTTGGACAAATTCCCATCGGACCTGCGTCTGCAATTGACCAATATCCTTGTTCTTGGCGTACCTGTCCGACGAGAGCTTCTTGAACGTCTTCAGCGAGACGTAGATGTCATTGATGCCAAAGGTGCTGTTGACGACGTCGCCACACTTGTCGAGAACCTGAGCCTGTGCAGTGACTCCCGTCAGCGGGTTGGTGATCTTGACGTAGTTCTGGCATCTGTTCATCTTTTTCGGGTTCACCCTGCGCGGTGACGATACGTTACTTTCTGATTCATGCCGCTCGCCGGTCTTGCAGCAGACTCACCAGAAATCCTTGACGCACGCAACCTCGGACTCATCACGATAGGTGACATTGCAGTATGACATGCCAGGGCTAAGGTAGAAGACCTTGTCGTCGGTAGTCTTCTCGCCGCTGTTGTCCTTGTAAGCGAACTGCTGAAGGCCGCCCGTCTGCGCTTCAGCAGCAACAAGGGGTGTCAAGGCTGTCGATATGACAAGAAGGGCAGCGAGGGAAGAGGCGATCTTGAGCATGGTAGAGCGACAGAGGGCGAGAGGTCTTCTGCGGTAAGGGATAGGGAAGGGTGTGAAGAGGACGGAAGCTGATGTCAGCTCCAAGTGAGCCCTTTTATCTGTTCTCCTCTCATACATGACTCCGTCTTTAGACTAATACTCCGCCAATAAAGGGAGGGGATCACCCAATGACGGAGCGGACATGGGCCTAAGCCACTGAGAAAGCCAAGGAAAAGCCACGCTCTGAATTGAAAGGAGCGCAGGGGTCCGTCGAGAGGAGGAGCAGGCCACTAGGCCGTCCGTAAATTGGAGGACACCTTTGCAACATGTCAGGCGCATGCACTTGGACCACTATCCCGCGGGCAGGACTGTTTGGGTGTCAGTAAGGGGGTCTGCCTGCGGAATCTACCGCTCTTCTTGGCAGACTGCAGATTTCAAGGCGGTGGTCTGGGACTTGTGACGACAGAGCAGTGGCTGCAGGGTGCCTAGTCGAGGATCAAGCCACAATGCCTCATCCTTCACCTGCCTTTTGCAAGTGTCTCCAAGCAAGCGATGGCTTGACCTAGCAGACACTTATACGGGCCACTCTAAACCATTCCTCTACTGCAAGCGCCGCAAAGCACAGGCCATTTCAATCAGCACTGCACTAGATTACACTGCTGTTTGATCCAGTCTGTCTGTAAGAAGCACAAATTAGATCCCGGCATCGGCACACATCTCGATTCTATCGGACTCACATGATCGTTGAGCTTGATCAGCTGGAAGCGGGGCAGCCCTCGGCCTGCTCACGACTTTGCTCCGACTTGCTCGCCATGGAACAGCGTAGGCTTGAGATCAGTAAAGTTGGGGATATCGCCAAAGACCTCGTCCGAGTCTCCAGTAGCTGCCTCGAAGCTCGACTTGTCGGTAAAGTGAAGAATCGCCATGACACAGTAGGGCGAGCTCTGGTCGTCGAATTGCGTCACAGACCAGTTGCTCAAACCGTGCGAGGTCCACTTTTTCTGAACCAGAGGCATATGTGTGCCGAGGTAGTACTTCATGTCGAAGCGTGCACCGGGGGCGCTGGGGTAGCCGACGTTGACAGCGTATACCATGATGATGTGAGATTGGCAAGTGGGAGGGGTGGAGAGAGGCTGGAGGAAGAACAGGAGTGGAGGCAAGGAGAGCACAAGCGAGTCTAATTTTACCACTTCAATTTAGCGTGACACTGGTCGATTGCGGGGTCAAACAAAGCTGGCCTTGTCAGATGACCGTTTGTGCGCCGCCAGGGTCTTTAGGTCTTGCTGATCTTGGCAGAAGGAGATGCACCTTGGAAGAACAACGATGCAAAGTGTCACTGACGAAAGCCGGTGTGGACTCCCCACTTGCTTGCAATCTTGCTGGAACCAGGAGAGAAGGCCGGAGTCAGCAGCAGAGCACGCCTCGATCTTCAAAGGGGTGATACTCACGCATATGCTTGGCTTGTCAATGGCGTGACTGTACCGTGCCGGATTCCAGACGGAGTGACGGCCTTGGACGAGCGTTGGAAGTCGCCGCTGGCCAGATCAGTCGTCTCATAGGCATCGTAGCCGTAGCCCAGAGCGCCTCCAAATTTATCAACCCAGAGGTGCACCTTGTTGGGATCGATATTGTCACGAAACGCCAAGGGCCCTTCTCGAAATGGTATGCGAGCACCGACTTGCGTCCAGGTGCCAAATAGGCCGCCTTTGCTCTTTTCCGCCGAGATGGACTTGTCGCTCTCATTCTTGATGAAGCGCACAAATTCGCCGTTCCCCGTCTCGATGAACTCCTGGTCAATCTTTGCCTGATCCGTGGGAGCAATGTAGTCCTGCGCGGGAGTAAAGTCGACAAAGTCTTTCGTCTTGCTGTATCGAATCGTGGTATAGAGAGGCGCCTTCGTATGTCCGGGGTCATCATCGGCATAGATGCGTGAAGACCAGAAGACGACGTACCCTCCTTGATAGTACACGGCACTTGGCGCCCAGACGTAGCCCGCTTCGGGACCCTCGAGACTGAGAGGAAAGCATTCAGCTGATGATCAGGTAACCTGCTCTGCACTCACGTCACCGCATCGTGCTGCTTCCACGTCGCCATATCGCTGCTGGACCAGAGGACAATGGACCGGCTACCATGTATCTGGGCATCGTGCCAGGACGTCTTGGCAATGTCGAGGTCCGTCGCCAGCATCCAAAAGTCGCTGCCGTTTGGTCCGACAAAGACAAAGGGGTCCCTAGTCCCGTGGCTGCCGAGTGAGGATGTTGCAACGGGTTTGCCTCCATTGAGGGCGTTGAACGTGTATGCATCGTTGCCCTTGGACAGGTACTGCATGATGCCCGTCTGCTGGTCATTAAATGTCGTCACTAGATAGCCCACCAAGGGGAGAGCCGATTTGCTGAAAGGGAGACGCATTTTTCTCGACACTGGATTGTGCAGGCAGCGAGTGGGGTCTGGAGGGCAGGAAAGCCTCAATCAGTGCCGTCGCCTTATACGTCTGCTTTTCGTTTCACGAACAGTCATACGCCGCCCAGCCACTTTCCGCCTAGCTCCGCTGGAGCCCCGAAGCGGCGCCTTCACTCGGACGAAAGAGACTGCCACAGCAATGCGGCATGTCTGGGTAACTTTGCAAAGCTCCGCATTTCAGCTCCGTCGCTGACGGGCGATGGTACTCGACGCAAGGAGCTGCAACTTCCGTCTGTTCGCACATCGACTAGAGTTACAAGTGACATTACATGGTGACAAGACGCACACCTAGTTTTGACTGGCTCTCTCTGGCTTCGCTGGAAATTGCGTCTGAGCTGTCCAGCATGGAGGGTCGAGCGGAGTCGGGTGCAGAGGCTGAAGATGGACATGGGCGCAGCTGTCGAATAGCCCTCATAGAGGCCGACTAGGCAACGGCCGCCTCCTTGAATAACATTATGGCTATGTCCGACCCAGGATCGGCATCGTGGCTATGGCCTTGCAGCCCTCGATTCGTATGAAAAGCAGCCAATCACCCAGCTGCCCTTGACAGCAGCTAGGGGACAAGCAGGCCACCCTTATCTGCTCAAAGCTCTCGCTGTGAAGCCTTGCAAAATCAGACTAGCCTCCATTCTCTCGAAAGGCATTGTCGTTGGTTGTTTGGGCCGAGAAGATGTCGCCCGCCAGAAACTGTAGGCCGAGCTTGGCGCAAGAAAAGAATCTGCCATCTGGAGAAAGAACGATCAAGCGATTCTTGTCATGGTAAAGTACAGCCATTCGTTGCGGTGAAGTGCTGGTCCATCTTCTGGACGTCGCCAGGCCAGCGTGTCCGGCACGACGTCAATGTGCACATCCCACTGTGTACCCGTCGCCTCTGCCACCTCGGCCCACATCTTTTCAAAGCTGTCTTTGTTGTGCCGGAACCGAGTCGGCTGATTATTCTTTCCTTCGTCTTGAATGTTGAGCTTTCTCTCTTCAGTCCCCGCCTTGTCCCATCCCCCGCTCTTCCCAGCAACAATGGCACCCTTTCCCTTGGTCAGATTCACAATCTGCTTTGAGGCTTCGACCTGTAAATCGTAGCTGAAGAGGTGTAGAAGGAGGCCGAGATAGACGACTTCGCAAGATTGGCCCAGCTCTCTCATGAGCTCTGACGACTCATCCAGGACGTCTGACTGAATGAAGGTGGCTTTGAACGTGTCTTTGTCCCGGAAGAGGTCAAATCCAACCGGCCAAAAGTGCGTCGTAATGTCTGTCAAGTATAAGAGTCAGTCTGGGAATGACATGGCGCCGAGCAGGGATAACTCACCAGCTCCGTACAGGTTATCGCTCGGTGCGCCGTCGTTGACCAACACACGCAGCTCTTGACCCACACACGTTCCCAGATCGAGCACTCTCTCTCCTGCCTTTGCCTTTTCGAGAATATTGCTGTACCCATTACAATCCCTAAGATTAGACTTGAGGAAGCTCCAGTATCCCACGCACGGATAGGGTGCTAGCTGCCACAACGTCTCTCTCTGCCATTGCAATGCATCAGTATACATTGCTGGGAAACATGTCAGTCTCTGACACAAGTGCCTCACGTACCACTGCATACAGATGTGGCTTGACGTCGTCACTCGGAATCTTGCTATAGCTGATGAGGAGGCTGTGCATGTACTCGGTAAGAGCACCATCGACGGCCTCAATGTACCATCGCACATCCTTGCCTGGCTTTGCTGCTGCTGCCTCGGCGTCACCCATGTCAAGCGCTGTGAATGTCGGACAGGAGAAAGCCGAACCAGCGGAAGCTAGCTCAAATCAATCAATGTAATAAAGTCGCCGGGCAATTTTTGATAAAGTCCTCTTCTCGCGAGCCCCCCGCACTGACGCTTGCTCCACTGCATTGAGGCGGTACAGGAAGATCACCTAAGCCGAAGACGTGCTCTTGATACCTGTTCGCTCTACCGCACCCCTGCGATAATGCTGCGGGATATCCCGCTGGGTGCCATACAAGCACCAGTCCAAGTCATAAAGGCATTCGCCAATAATGCCCCCTTGATCGCGGCTCTTCTTGCGCCGGCGAGCACGCTCTACGACATTCCGGCCCTTTCACAGAAGTGGTACTCGCTCAATGGGATCGAGCTGCCCGATCCGCATTCCTCTCTGGTCCTCTCTGGCTTCAGTCTGGCTGCCAGCATCATCGCCAATGCCCTCCTCGTACTCCGCTTCTCTATTCGGTGGTCAAAGGTGAGGGTTGACTGTTGCCGGCAACAAGTCGACATGCTCATACGTTCTGCTTGCAGGGCTGGCGATGGGCTACACGACTGTCTACCGCCGGATGGGTCATCAAGACTTCCATTGGTGTGGCCAACCTGATCACATTCGGTGCCCTGACAAGGAATGGGCCCGGCTATGAATACTTGCAGGGTGAGACTGCGCGATCCTTCCTCAGCAAGGCACGCCGAAGCTCATCCACTTTCTCTTCCTCCAGGGTTCTGGTGTGAAATATTGTCCACTGTCATTAGTGGACTGATCGGTGAGCAGAGACTGCCATCTCGAATGTCGAGGCAAGCTTAACTCACCGCCATCTTGCTGCTCTCCACAGCCCTTCTCCTACTGACCCACTAGTCAGTCAAAGAGAGCAAAGCACGTCAAATAGTTACTTACAGCTCCCTCACTTCTGTTGTGCAGCTTTGTGCACTTCAACAGAGATCCAGATCCCAGATTACGGTTCAACGGAAGAGCTATGCTGACGTCGGAAATGATCCTCTTTGCTCTGCTCGCTGTCAATGCATTGACCTTCAGCCGAATCGAGGGATGGACCTATCTTGAAGGTAAGAGTGGCGGACAATCTAGTCTTTGCAATGACTCTTACGGCTGCAATCCATCTGCAGGCATCTACTTTTCAGTCGTGGCGCTCCTGTCGATTGGCTTTGGTGGTGCGTAGCTGCACATTGGACTTCCGTGCTTGTTTCTCTGACTGCTTTTTCCTCCTTTGTACAGACTTCGAACCGACACACACGGCGACAAAGATTCTCTTGTTTCCATATGTCGTGACTGGCATTGCTCTCTTGGCTAATCAGGTGAGGACACGAGAGGGTTCAGAGAATGGAATGCACCTCTGCTCACACATCCTGTCAGATATCCATCATTGTCGATAGCACCGCTTCTCGGACGGCTGCGAGAAAGCTGAAATGGAGAAACCGCTATGCTCATCGAATTGCAGAGCACGAGAAGAGGCGAAAGCACTTGCAAAACCACTCGGAGTTGGAAGCCCTTCAAGCGGAAATCAAAAGACTAAAGCATGAAGGGCAGGTAGAGGAAGATGTGACGACGCTGGCGGAACTCTTCTACTCTGCCTGCGCATTGCTATCATTCTGGCTCCTCGGCGCACTCATCTACCACTTTATGGAGGGCTGGTCCTATGGAGACTCGCTCTACTTCAACTACGTCTTTCTCTTTACCATTGGCTTCGGCGACTATTCGCCGAAACGCCCGTGGGTCGAGTCGTCTTTATCATCTGGGCATTGATGGCCGTACCGATCATGTCCAATTTCGTCGTTCAGACGATTCAGACTTTGGTGGGCCACGCAACGAGGGTCCTCGCCATGGCCACCACACAGAAGCAGGCGGAAAGGAATGACATTGAAAAGGAATTCTTCGAAACGCATTCGTCGTATCTCGAGGATGCCATTCAGAGTCTGCAGGGAGACGGCGATGCAGAGATCGAGGTCGGGCTAGAGATTGAAGAAGAAACAACGGACGAGGCCATGGTCAGCGTGCAGAAGTCGCTGCTCTTGGATTTGCTGTCGTCGGCTACATTTCTCGAAGCGCAGGCCAGACGCATCATGGTGGAAAAAAATGGAAAAACAATCGGACGCTAGGCTTCTATTGCAGGCCGATGGCAATCTCCAACTCTACACAATGGATGATCTAGGCTGCAGGGGGCAGGTTCGGTGGTTGAAAGACTTTGAGGAATCCATGAAGGAGACGAATGAATTGCAGTGGGTCAAGGACTATCGCAAGACGTATGCCAAGCTGCTCGTCATTGGAGCAAAGTTGATGAACCTTGAAGGAGACCAGTTGTTGGCCTTTCAAAGAACCAATTCGAATGTTCCAAAGGACCAAGACAGCAGCCAAGCATCAGACAGCGAGACGACTGCAAATGTGGATGCCGGCGAGGGCGCTTCTGTCTTGCAAAAGTGATAAGCCCGGCCCCTCTGTGTATTTCTATGCTTGTACTCTACTTGGAATGTATTTGTCATGTCTCTTATCGTATCATCACCTCTATACTCTAGGCGCACGTCGTTGTCCACTCGTCGTCGGGAATGATGCCCCACTGCCTCGATGTAATTTGTCGGTACAATTCAGCCGCAAAGACGCCCTGCGGGTACTTTGGCGAGACAACTGACTGATCGTCGATGGTGATGGCTTTGACCGCTGTAGGAAATTATCTTAGTACGATGATACGCCAATATCACACTGCCTCACACACTCACGGCAAATGCAGGCAGCTGTGCCGCTTCCAAACACCTCGAGCAAGTCTCCATTTGCAGCTGCCTCCTTGATCTCCCGCATAGTGATCCTCCTTTCCTGTACGTCGACACTAGTATACTCTGGTAGACCTTGAAGAGGAGTGACTCCTTTAGCATAGTCGCGAAGGAGGGTGAGGACAGAGTCTCGAGTCACTCCCGGCAGGATTGTCCCGTCGAGGAGAGAAGGTGTGCAGACAGTGACTGAAAGAGGTCCACAATGTCCAGTCAGATTCCTATCAATGATTGTTGAGCATCCAACCTTTCGACTCACCTTTGCTTCCAATCTTTAAGACGACAAACAGATTCATTGCACCCACTTCAGTCAGCTCGGGATCTTCCCCAAAGAGCCACAAGACCTGTGAGTGACCTTTGGTCTGGGCTTGGGAAGCGACAAGAGTCGCACCAACGTAATTTGATCCTAGTTTGTAGTTACCAGTGCCGCCTGGCCAGGCTCGAATGTGCTTTGAAACGGCCAAGAGAGAGATTGGCTCAATTCGTGCACCCACGCCAAAGTAGCTTCCGACTGGGTTGCAGATGCAGTAGAGCATCGCTTCGGTAGGTGTGCCCATGGATAGACTGTCTGGCGTTCCAATGAGCGTAGGGCGAAGATAGAGACTCTCGCCAAGAAGGTGAGGGACGTGCTCGACGTTGGTTTGAACAAGTCGCTTGAGCAGCTTGATCATTTCCACGCCATCGAACCCAGGCAGGGAAGCTCGAGCGGCACTCCTGTTCATTCGAGCCATGTTCATGTCTGGTCGAAAGAGACGGACGTGGCCGTCTTTGCATCGGTATGCCTTCATTCCTTCAAAGCACGAAGAGGCATACTGAAGAGCAGGAGATGCTGGGCTGATCGAAATAGGCCCATAGGGCTGTATGACTGGTGTCCCCCACCCTTGGCCGCTCTTCCACGAGACGCAGAGCATATGCGGGGCGAAATTCTGACCCCAAACTAGCCCTTCAAAGTTGGGCTTGGGCGGATTCGGGTTCAACTGCAGTGTTAGCTTGCTGCTGTCTAGCGGAGACATGCTGGGCTGAGGAAACGGGGCCGGCTCCGGCAGAACCAGCGCTGGAGTCATTGTCGCAGTGCAGGACAGAGAAATCAGACACCCCGAAGACGCCACGACTACGAACGGCTCGAGGACAAGAAAGTGCGACCCGCGTGCGTGCTGAGTGAGCAATGCATTCGTAAGGTACCACGAGAGGCAACTTTTTGAACAGGCTGGTTACAATGATAGCTCGATTCTTCTAATCCTGCTTATGCCCTCCATCGTACCTATCATCGCCTGTTCTCATCGATTGTTCATTTCAGCACTGCAGCTGTGAAAGGGTATCATGCAGCCTATACATTCTGTGATTATATACTATAGTGTACAGCAAAAGAGAGTCGCTGTCTAGGGCTTATTAAGCTGCTCCTTTCTAAAGAAGACGAAGAAACCAAAGCAGACGAAGACGTTCAAAAGGAGACCGAGCCAGTACCAAGCGTTGTACAGTCTGGTCATATCCAGCAGAATGTTGGGAAAGATGGGTCCCGGTCCGAGATTGTTTGGAGCGCACCCCCTGGCGACTGCCGTCATGGCCGCCCCGATGACTTGAGCAGTGAGCAGAGTGAATGCGACGTGGATCCTCGTCATGGTAGACAGCAGAATCATGCCCACACCGACCGACTGGATCGTATCCAGCAGACCAAGCCACAGCCATAGTGACCGCGAGACTAGTCCGGACGCAACGTATCCACCTGTCCACGGAAGCCAAGTACCCATTCCCGACACACCCCACCAAATCTGAGCCCAGCGAGGAGCTCCCATTCCTACAGCAAGAATCGGCAGGAGCCAGCTGTGACTGCGACTGAGCTTGGAAAAGCCAAAGAGAAATGCTGCCCAGAGAACAATGTAGAAGAATGCGACCAGGCACGCAATCTGCCAGTGAGGGACGTGCTGACTGCTCCACAGAAACGTCCAGCTGCGTCCGTATTGCGAAGATAGGAAGAAGTTCTGGATCACGACGGTGAGAAAGAACCACAGGATGATCTTCCTTCGAATGACGGAGCTGTAGAAGGAAGGAATCCGACCGGCACCTGGCGGTAGTAGCTGGGCAGTCCAACAAAGACGACAAATGCGACGAGCCAGAGCACCAGCGCAACAGGAAGGCAGATGGCCGTGACTTTCCAGCTGTTG
>CAWLAL010000266.1:0-20546 GCA_963854785.1 Vaccinium vitis-idaea | reverse complement strand
TTTTGAATCGATCCTCGAGCTTCGACAGATGTGCCGTACCGGGCCAGTCCAAGCGTCAAGAAAGACAGTCCGTAGAGAACAAAGGGGATGGTGAGGACAGTGACAGACTGGATTCTACGAAAGAGGATCCAGAAACAGATGGAAGCTGCCATGTAGAGTCCGCAGAGAATGTAGATTCGCTCCGCCGCTTCACCCACCTGGCCCGTGAGCAGCGTGATTTGATACGAGTTGGCCGCCATAATCTGACCCAGTGCGAGAAAGAAGGAGTAAATCGGCCAGTCTCCAAGACGAATCTGAAGCCAATCACGCAGTAGACGGGGTGCCGTATAGCTTTCAGCAAGCTCATAGTCTTCGGGCTGCACACTTGAAGCGGTACTCAATGCTGCCTTTTCGTCTACCTCGTTCGGCGATGTGGGCAGAGACCCATAGCTCCAGATCATCGACGTTGCTCGGGAGATTGTCTTTGAAAAGGTGGCGCCCTCATTCTGTGGCGAGTGGTTGGCTCTTCCGAGCTTGACATTGAGATAGCTTTGGAACCACTCCTTTTCCGACTTGAGAAGATACTCCTCAATGCACGTACTGTCCTTGTAGAGGGCGTCCGTCTTGTTGAGTAGGTCCCCGAACCTGTTCATGTAGGTTCCCTGCTTGTCGGTGAAGAAGGGATCAACCTGTTGCAGCAGGTAGTCTTTTTGTCGCCAATGACGGCATCGCTCGTGAGTGAGCCGCTTTCGGAGAGGTAGAAGCTGGTGCTGCGAGGGACGGAAGGGGCGAGTAAATCGGCCTCCGACGGCAGATTACTTGTGAATACAGAAACAGGTGAAGTAGGCCGGGAAGGGCCATTCATGAATGTGGGGCCAGGTGAAGTAGGCCGCAAAGGGCCACCTCTGGAGTTGGGACCAGGCGAATTCGGCCGGCTGTTCGAAGAGCACGAAACAAATGACTCGGCCGGCGAAGTGGGCCGCGTCAGGGGAGACTGTGGCCGCAAGATGGACGTCATTGACTGCGAGAAGCTTGACCTCGGTTCAGAGAAGCTCAATCTTGGTCGCGGTCGTTGTATCTGAGATGGAGATTGCGGTGCTGCTTGGGACCTTGCCTCGCCGATGGTTTGCGCATCGATGCTGATCTTGGGCGTTGGCAGAGCCCCTCTCTCCATGTTTGTGGCGCAGATTGGCATGGATCTACTGGCTGTAATCTGTGGTGTGCTGCTGGAAGCGTGCCCACTTGCTGCATAAATTGGCATGGACCGGCTGGGCGCGACGGCTGTATAAGGCACGAGAGGCTCCTCCTCCTCGTCACCGGAGAACTGCGACTCTCGGAAGTTCCATATTCTCGACGAGGGCCTTGAAATGGGCTTGCTCTGCTTGTTCTTGGCTCTACCGTGGATCTCAATCGATGTCGATTGCAGCATGTCGAGATTCTCGACCCACTGGGCGACTGGGAAGCGCTGTTTGGCAGACCTGGCTCTCATGATGGCTCGTTTCACTTGTTTAGAGGAAAGCGCCTCCTCGATGGCCTGACGGAACTGAGCAAGCAGGTGAGAGGTAGAAACGGCCTCCACGGTGTACCACCATCCAGGCATGTTTCCTAGCCCGCCTACCCTTGCTCCCACTCCCAGGGCGCCCTTTCGTCCAAACTCTACGGCGACCAGTCCGAATGGCTCGTCGCGAGAGGGGATCAGAGCGAACTCGGCTCCAGAAAAGATGCACGGCGGTAATGCAGTGAACTCGGGCTTGGAGAAGACCCTGCTTGGGTACTCTTTCATGAGGGCCTCCAGCTTCAGAGCGGCGAACTTGCCGTACAGATCAATGACCGGTCCTATGCAGATGAGCTGTGTCTTTTTGTGCTTCTTCAGTATCGCAGGAAAGATGTCGGCAATCAGGTCAATGCCTTTCTGCTTTGACCACCGTCCAACAAAGACAAAGAGCTCTGCTTCGGTGTCCTCTTGCAGACCAGCCCACCTCTGCGCTTCCAGACGGAGAGCAGGTCGGTCTGCCTCGAAGGCCTCGTCCACGTTCATGTCTTGCTCATCCACCGCCTGTCCGTCCCACTCGGCTGTGTCTGTCGGGTCAGGATTGGGCAGCTGTCCAATATTCTTCAGGCCCCAGAAGATAGGATAGCGTAGGTGTGCGCGTCTTCCGTACTTTTTCGACACGCCTACCGCTCCGAACCCTTGCTGGTGGATGCGGAGGTACGAGGCACCAGCGTGCAAGAGGTTGAAGACTTGTCCAAATTGGATGAACTTCTGGACAACATCGAGTGTGAGGTTGAAGACTTCGGAGACCTCGGCGCTCTCCGCCGCTGTCCGCATCGGCCACAGTCCCTGGAACTCGGCATTATGCAGAGAGAGACAGACCGGTATGGACATGGGAAGTAGATAGAGAGGAGCAATGCATCCGTGGTAGTCGTTGATGTGGTAGAGATCGATGGGGAACCTGCGCATAGTCAGCGCTATGCATTGGTTCCAGGCCGAGTAGTAGATGGCAGAAGCAAGATCATCCATTCGAGCGGGATAAGGCTCGGCCTGCGTCTGCTGCCGGAAGATTGGGGCGTCGAGCAACACATACTTGATGTTGTTGTACTGATGGTACTGTACTTGGATCGAGTAGTCTGTTCCCAGGACAGTCACCCTCATTGGCTCGGCCGGCGTGTCGATAGGATACTCGATTCCTCCAATGCAGGGCACCACCCAGATCAAGTCTTGATGCGCCAGTGCTTTTCCCATGAGCTGGGCCATGACGCCTAGGCCCCCAATCTTGACCTTGATCTTCCAGTCTTCAATGTCGTACTCCATTGTTCCAATCAAGACGGTACGCCGCTCTTCTTTGGCCTTTCCGATCATGTTGAGGGTGCTTGATGAGCTTCTATAATAAACCTTTCGCAAAGATTGCCGTGAGGGCGGGCTGTTGCAGTCACTTGGGTCTGCGACAAAGCCCTCGTCTAGAAGGGAGCTCTTTTCTCCCTTTGTCATGACCGCTCGGAACATTTCCGTGAGATTGGCAGGGGTGTATATGCTCTCTACCGCTGCTCCAGTCTGGTTGAATTTGACCTTGTAGAAGCCTTTCATGAATGCAAAGACGGCTATGGCCGCAAAGAGGAGAGGGAGAGGGTAGAGCAGAGAGAAGAGGACGAGCTGACGAGTCGATGATCCAGTGGCAGTCATCTCGAACCGTCTCGTAGCATCATTTATGGAGATTGTCCAAGCCAAGTGAGAAGATATCGGCGGCGAGGTGATGTTTATGACTGTGGCAGCCAGCGATGAAGGCGGCAGTCTGTCCAGGACGGAGTCACTATCGACATCGCCCATCACGTACGTCTGATCTGGCTGTCCGTCGGCATTCATTCCCCAGACATTTACCTGTGCAAGCGCAGGCCACTCGGTCATGAAATCAAAGCTCCATAATCCACTTGACTTGAGCCCAAAGGCATTGTCAAGGCCAGCATCGAAGCCGTACTGGTTGTACGGTCCACTCCAGAAGAGGTGGGGAAACCTTCTCGCCTCTCCTGTGTCCAGGTCTCCTTGTTGAACAATGTCGCTGGAGCCAGTCATTCTGCTAAAGTATTCGACACGCACGTGTTTTCCCATCCAGGCTTGACGATGAGTGCCAGTCCAGGGCAAGTCTACGATGGTGGTGTTTGCGCCCGTGTATGGAGTCCAGGGGCTGTAGCTCGAGCCCCAATTGGTCGAGTATCTCCACAGATCTGCTCCCGCCGCAGAGTGCCGCAAGTACATGTTCCCCGATGTGTCCTGCTGTACTAGATTTGTCGAGTAGTTGGCGGAGCGCGGAAACACGACAGGATTATCATCTTGCCCAATTCGAAACAAGAAACGATCAGTGGTGTTTTGGATTGCGTTGCCGACAATGATTTGATGCACACCATCTTCGACGTTGTAGAGCTGTGCGGTCCATGACCAGGCCGATGAAATCATACCCTGCATGGGAGCATCGTGTACATTCCAGATGCTGCCGCACGCGATTGTGGACTCATCGATCAAGGCGGGCCTTCCCGTCAGTGTCGTTGAAATGATGCTGATGCTATCCGTGACAAATTCGCATCTTAGCTGGGATGAAAAGTACAACTCCACAGACACTCTGTCGGGCTCGTCCGGGCCAGTCTGCGAGCGAATGCGAGAGTCGTGTCCCCCAGCGCCGTTGACTATAAACCTGGTAATGACACGTCGGGGAGAGACCCAGTCCGAGACAGGAACATACGCCTTGAACCCATATGCGTCCAAAGTCATGGAGCTGAGGCAGCCAGTCGCATTGGTGGATCCATTGATTGCGAGAAATTGAGCGGAGGCCTGCAGTTCGACTTCATCATAGGGGTAGAGAAGATTCCTGAGGCGAGAGCCGCCGTCATATGGAGCTAGCAGAGCTTTTGTCTGCGGCCCTGCTGTCCGGTCTGAACAGTCAAACTGATACTGAGTGGAAGCATTTTCGTTCGAGTAGAGAAGCCATACAGAAGTGTCGCCGTGCTTGGTCCGTGACGTGAAATTCTGCACTCCAGGTATTCCCGAGCGAAGGACTGACCACATGCCCGTCTCTGTCACAACACCGCTCGAACCAGGGTAGACCAAGGACCTGGTCTGGTTGGAGAGCTGCTGCAGCCAGGCACCGTCCTTCAACGCGGCGTACTCTTCGCGGAGATGGAACATGTGCTTGATGATGTTGCGCACAGGGGCAGAGGGATCGCGGTGGTCGTACGAGACGAGAGCGTCGTGGCATCCAAGCCGAGCAGACTCGACTGGAAAGTCGTAGTACTGTGTCGAGTCGAGCGAGTAGCAGCCGTGGGTCTGCCAAGCACTGGATGCCGAGAGTGGCTGTCTTCCAAAGATGTAGTTGCTGGCGGTGTTGTCCAGAACGTAAAAGGCCTGCTCTTCGCCCCAAAGGAGGAGGGGAATACCCGGCATCACCATTGCAGTGACAAAGTTGGCCAGCAGCTGTCTCTGTATCCCATTGGTGATGCTTGGCCATCGGAACAGATCCTGGTTGCCAGTGCCGTACATGTGGCGCGGATCAAACTCGCCCGTGTTTGGATTGAAAAAGTCATTCGTGTCGAGGAGCGTGTTCCACAAGTCGACCAGGTTCAAGGGTGTGTCGTAACCAGCTTCCAGATTGCCATCCATGCCCAGGAAGCGGGTGAGAGATCGATAGACGGAATAGTGAAACGCAGCGCCGTCCAGAGCGGAATGTTTGCGAGATCGAATCGAGTACGCTTGCGTAGAGTACCCCGCAGTAGCGGCCACTGTCAGGTTGTTGGGACGCATGTCGGGCTGGCGCCCCCGGCCAAGCCACACAGAGGCAAGATCATTACCGCCGGTGAGCTCCCCAACGAGAAGAAAGTTGTCTTTGCCGTGACGCCTTGCACAGCGTCGCATTGCATGGTTCATATCGCCCAAAGCATCGACAGTTATCTGCAACGCCTTGTCGTATCGGAAGCCGTCAATATCCAGTTGAGCAATCATCATGCAGTAAAAGCGCTCAAGCTTGCGGCGGACGGGAGTGTGCCATTCACGAAGGCGATCTTGAACCGATGCAAACTTGGTAAGCTGACGACGCCAGTCGGGATACACTCCAAAGGCCTCTGTGTCGCCGTACTGGTCAAAGTCACTATCGTAGCAGCCCACGAGCTCTCCATTGACGGCGCCATCCACAGGAAATCCAGTCTCGTTCCAAAAGTTGGGGTACCGGCACGTTGCATTATACTCGTTGCCAATGCTGAAGTCAGTATACTGTCTACCCGTTTTGTACAACGCCTTGTGCTCTTTGACGCTGAAGGGTGTAGTCGTGTTGAGGTAGCCGTCAAAGCCGAGGAGATCTCCTAGCCTGTTGAACAGAATTCCGTGTGATGAACTGCGCGGAATCTAGCACGGCCCTCTTTTACTCACGTCGCGAAAGTGTTGTCCAGGATGACATACATGCCCCTAGCGTGGATCTCATCGATGGCAGCTTGCCAAGCTCGCAGGTCGGCAAAGTGGGGATCAAGGAGGGTCAAATCGACGGGAGAGTACCCATCATAGCCCCAGGGCATATTCATAAAGATGGATCCGGCCAGAAAGAGCCCTTTGATGCCCATGCCTTGCAAGTAGTCGAGCGAGTCCATCAGACCTTGCAAGTCACCGCCATGGCGTATCTGGTTCGAGTCGGTGTCATGCTCAAAGAGGGTGCCGTTGATGTTGTCATTGAACGGGTCTCCATTGACGAAGCGATCCAGCTGGATTGTGTAGAATGGAAAGCGCCAATTATGGGGAGATGGGGTAAAGGCGTGTCCTATCCGCTGACCCCAATAGTCTGCTGGTTCTCGGGCGGTCCGATTGGTATTGAGATTGTAAGCAATATAGTCTGGATCATACCGGTATGCTTGTGTCACAGACGCTGTCAGCAAGACCCAAACGAGACCCAACAGATTCTTCATGGCTGCTGATCTTGCCGCGAGGAGAACGTAGCAAAAGAAGGACGAGCAAGAAAGAGGTGAGCATACAGGACGATCTCTAGAAGAAGTAGATTCCGCCCTTCTTTCAGGGCCCGT
This sequence comes from Vaccinium vitis-idaea, assembly GCA_963854785.1. Taxonomy (NCBI): domain Eukaryota; kingdom Viridiplantae; phylum Streptophyta; class Magnoliopsida; order Ericales; family Ericaceae; genus Vaccinium; species Vaccinium vitis-idaea. The sequence goes on along the minus strand of CAWLAL010000266.1, from coordinate 14,018 downwards.
GATCCTACAGGTCCTACATAGAATGACTGCCCGGGCTGGTCTAGACTCTGCTCCAAAGATTGCCTGACAATCCGTGTACTGCAAACCCTCTCAGCGCCGCTAAATAGCCGCTTTCCATCAAAAGCTGGCTTTTTCCAGTCTCTTCTCTAGACCAAACTTAATCTACCGGGCAGACCTTGATTTCCGATAGGCGAGTCCCATTAAGACTGCACTTCTTCCAGTAGTCATTCTGAAGGACGGACCTTGCATTGCGAAGTGCACCTCGTGTTGCATTGCTACAATTGAAAGTTTGGTACATAGGGCAATAACCTTTTCATTTACCTCTCTAATCTCTCTAATCTAAGCCACAACTGATAGGCCGAGGGACAAAGTCCCTTATCGCTGTCCTGGCCCTTGTCTCTTGCATCATTTCCCACATCTTAATTTCGAGTCTGGCTCGGGCAAAATTTAGCGTAGAATCTTGGAAAAGCATAGATCAGCTGCAAGTAAATCACTGATCGATCTGCAATTGCGCATTACATGTGCTCTACCTTTATCCCCATGGTGTCCCCTGAGCGATAAAGATGCAGCGGCTGCATGCAACGTGAAACTTTTGTTGTGGAAACTTGCTCCCATGCTCTGGGCGGATCATGTGTGGTTGGTGTGAGAGTATGGGTTCCTGACCGAACCTTATCGTTGCAAATTCACGAAGCTTACATGTGTGAGAAATCTTCAATTACAAAGATCGAGTGCAATTGTTGAGGTATGAAGGATGTGAACCTTGGCCACCTGCAATCATACACACGAGAAAGGACCGTATGACACACTCCACCCACGAGAAAGGGTGTACGCAAATAGGTGGAACTCTTTTTCTTTCTTCGACACGAAGCAATGAGCTAGGAAAAAGCTCGACTGCGCGCCAGGGACAGAACAAGAATTGATCAAAAGCAACGATAGGCCTGTGTGTCCATCCTGCGAGCAAGTCGAAATATACGTAGGGTTTTTCATAGGTCCAAAGCGGTGTTTGCAGAGCTGTACCCTGGCTTGTCGTAACAATCTGCGCTTTTGGCTCTAGCTTTTATTGTTCTCCTCACACTTGGACCGGACTAGAGACAACTTGCAGTTGTAAATACGGCAGCATATTGCTTGCTACACTATCTGGCTTAGCGAGTAGACCAAGATCATGCCGAGTTGTAGCTGTGGAGTAAGCTGAGCAGACAGGAGCGGTGACCTTTAGCCAATCAGCGCCATGTAAAAGCTCCGCGCAAAGTAGCTGAGTGGCCGACTGCGCGCGTCCCAACGTGGGCTGAGCACTGTCTATCTTGATGAGTCATTAGCCCAAAGTCAAGCTGGGGTGAGGAATTATCGAAGGGCGTCTGCGCAGCAAATGAGTGAATCAGCTTAATGACGAAGCTTCTTAAAAAGACCGCCCGATTACTCTACCCCACTCCGTCACAGCAAACGATGCACAACATGTACTTGAAAGCTAGAGAAACAAAAAGAGGCTGCTGGGTAAACAGCAACTTGTACTATTTTGAAGGATACGACTGTACATGGACAAGGCTCAAATGAGGCAGCAATGTCGAGCGAAGGCATTCCAGTGCGCCGGGGAAGGGAAAAGAGAGCAGCTACCATACGGCAGGACCGAACTTGGTGCCGGGCACCAGCAGAGTCTGGATAGCCGCATCAGCAGCGTCGAGCGTGGTGAGGACGTCGGGCTGTCCACTCTCAATGTTGGTTCCCCACCAGGCAGGGAATGCCGTCGAGGTGAGTGACAGCGTGCAGAAGATCAGAATGGTCGAAATGGCAAGACCAATGTCCAGTCCGGCGCTGAAGATGTAGTTGTAGTACATCCACCAACCACGGTGCTTGTTGCGGATCACCTTGTTAAAGATGAATCCAACAATACCCCAGGACAGGTAGTTGAGGGGCGTGGCGGGGGGAATGAGGCCGGATCCTCCAAAGATGATGGGTGCATTCATGTATCGGACCGGGCTCTTGGGCCATCGTCGGGCAGCCAGGTAGATGATAATGGGGAAGACGAGGCCGGCAACGAAAAAGTAGAGCATTGGGTTGTAGAGCTGACCGGGCGAAAAGATGCGTGCCGGGCCAATGACACCCCAAATGATGGAGGCGTTGAAGAACACCTTGGCGTTGGGGCAGTAGAAGAAGTTGACCTGGTGAGGAGTGCAGACATCCTTGATCGATCCAAGAGCCCAGTTCAAGACGGCGACTTGAACGATGGAAGACCAGAGACAAGAGACCATCTGAGCAAGGAAGGTGACGCGAGGGGGAACCTGAAGGAAAAAGCAACCGTGAGCAACAAGGAAATAGAAAGACTACAAAGAGACTCACCTTCATGTACATTCCCAGCTTCTGGTCCGAGGCAAAGACCAAACCTTGGTACATGGAAATGTAGCCGTATGTCTTGAACAACATCATGGCAATCGGTCGGCCGGGCTGCATGTATCCGATGATGAACTCGGTGATGACGTTAAGGCCAATCTGGATGTTGGTCGTTGCCTGGATGATACCGCAGGGGATGAAGAAGATGCAGCAGATGATCAAGCTGACAAAGAAGGCCCACCAGGTCAAGTGCGTGTCCCAGGCAAGCGCCGTGGTGAGAGAGAGGGCAATCATGACGAGGACAACGGCAACGGACCACCAGATGGGGACGGGCTTGTATTTGCGAATCATTCGGGCGTGAATGTCCTCTTCTTCGTTGCCCATGGAGCTGAATCGCTGCACGATGCTCTTTCCGTGGAACAGGCCGACGTGGACCAGGACGGCAATGATGGTGGCAAAGGATAGACCGTACGACAGCATAAAGGTGGTCGACAGGAAGAGAGGCGAATAGTTTGCGTACTTAACGGGGTCCAGCGTGTATTCGGGCGTGAGAATTCGGCTGACGTTGTAGTAGTTTTGCGTGTTGTCGTAGCTGGCGGAGTCGCTAATGGGCAGGTACTGGTTGTAGAAGAGGCCAGAGTAGTGGATGGCCGGCGTGACGATCCAGAACCAGGCGACCATTCCAATCAGCGTGTTTCCAATGGCGTGCCAGGGAGCAATCAGGGGACTAAAGTTGAATCCAGAGATTTGCGTCCAATCGAATGTCATGGGAATGAAGGACAGACCAGTCCATCCACCGAAGAGCTGGTTGATGACGGGGCTGTTGGGACGGATCCAGGTCACCCAGGCAAAGACGGACAGGAAGGGCGCAATGTAGCCGGGGAACCAGTACCAGGCGAAGCTGGCCAAGAAGGTGAAGAGGAAGAAGCGGTACTTTCCAATCTTCCATCCTGATACCTTTGCTGGGTCAGGCAGGCTCAAGTCGTGCAGAGCAGTGAAGAGAGCCGTGTTGATCAGGTTGGAGGGCCAGATCATGGCGGCTGGCGTAACCATCCATCGGTAGAAGAGGCCAGAGATACCGAAGCCAAGCATCTGGGTCGAAATGCACAGAAGCAGCTCGAAGCCCCATCCAAAGTTCTGCTTGTAAAAGACACGCTGGGCGAGGAGGACATCAGTGGCGTAGGCGCTTCCACCTCCAAAGGTGGCATTGGCCATGAGCACGATGATGGTGTGCTCCTTCTTGGTAAAGGGGCCGGGGTTCAAGGTGAACTCTCGGCCCATGATGGAATACTTGCGCGTGGGCAGGTACTTGCCCCACGCGGCACCGAAGGGGAAAGCCACGACTTGGGCGACGTACGAGCCAATGACGATGTATGGCTGTCGCATCGAGAAGAGCATGTTCAAGGCGGATCCCAGCGTGGCAAAGATCATGCCCAGGAACCAGGCACGGAAGGTGTTTCCGGTACCGCCCTCGTCGATGTTGGACACGGCAGATCGGACTTCGGGATAGGGCGAGTTGTCGAGGAGCTCATCGGCGACGAGGACCTGGGCCTTTGCGTCTTGGCCTTGGAGAGCATCAACGACCTCGTCCATGAGGTCGTCGGGCATGTTTGGATCCCAAGCATGCTGCTTCTTGAGGTTGTCCAGGTGGTGGATGGCCTCGGGCTGGTACTGGAGCACCTGCTCCGTTGAGAGGTCCTCATTGGACGACTTGGAGTCTTTCTCGTCGGAATGGTCATCTCTCGCGACGTCAACCACGTCGACGTGGTCGGGGCCGGCCATTATGAAGTAGCGGCTGAGGGGGGGTAGGGAAGGAGGTGTGGGACAAAGAGACGAACTCAGTGGGTGGGGAAAGGGTGGCGCATCGGACGACCAGCACTTTAATATACGATATGCCGTATCTTCTCGGGACTCCCTCGAGACCTAGAATGGGTCTGGCCTGGACGCTGGCCCACTGCTGTAGTCCCGCTCAGATAGGCGAGGGGGCTGCCCCACTTGCCGTGCCCCAGCCACAGGGGAGAGATAAGACGATTGCCGCTAAATGCACTACAACTCGCAGGATAAGGGAATACTAGCTTCAGTGCCGACCAGCTTCTTCCGAACAACCTTTCACTTGCCGACCGGCCGCCGCAGGCCCAGTCAGCAAGGCAACTCAATAACGGCGGACATGCAAAGTCGCCTCCTCACGCTAGCACTAGCCTCGCGAGTTTTACCCGCTCAGGTGGTTTGCGAGATTGGGCACAAGAGCAGCGTGGCCGTTGAGATTTAATCTATGCATCGGTCTAGCCGCCGCATGAAGAGTCTGGCCGCGCTTAGGTCATTCGCACAGAACAGCAGTGGCGACCAATGAGACACCGCGAAACAGCACTGGGATCTCGCAACGGCCATCCGCGGACATCGTCTCCGTCGGTCCAGGCGGCTGCAAGTTGCTAGAAAGCCGAGTGCTAGTTCCACTAGTCGTGTACCGCCCACATGAGTGGCACAAAAGATATGCAACAGGTCATTTGATAGGTCCAAGGCACAAGACGGAGAGCGGGGGGTCAAAGGCCAGAGATGCATGCATTGGCTCTATTGTACATTGTTGTGTATGCTTTCGGCCCTTGTACCATTGAAGGGCGTCGGTAGGACAGCAAGCTCGAGGATACACGTGCGGGAGCTACTTATCTTTGGCCCTGTATGCTGTGCGGTAAAGGTGACGTCACGAGGATGCTGCCCCAAGTTGCCACTGCAATGCCAGTAAAGCCTTGCGCCTCGAAGAACAGCCGGGAGGCGCCCTTGTGCATTTCCGTGTCAAGCAGATAGGGCGTGGGAAGCAGAGAAGGGCATCCCGCCAGAGTCAAGGCTCGCTTTTGCGCTTGAATCAATTTGGTGCCCATCAATTCAACGCACAACTTGCCCAGTCCGGAGCGACGATAGGGGAGAGCGACGTGGAGGGAAGCCATGGAAAGGTCGTCATGAGCATAGGCCCATGCCGCTGGGGACGCCCGATGCTCGGATGTTGGATACTCGTTGTCGACTGGCTGGTCAGCAGCACTGTCGCCATCCCGGATGAGTACCGAGATGTGCTTGCGCTGTTCGATGTACCAGAGCGGGTACCGAAGGCTGTTTGCGCTTTGAGCCTGGGGGCCTATATGTGTCAGCGTCATGGTTTCGTCGTCGGATTGACAGTAAAGCAGACTCACTAGCGACACTTCTTCTCTGCTCGAGATTGCATCAACGTGCCATCTGGAAGGAGTATCGACGTGATAGCCTGAGGCAGCCTCGCTTTTTACAAAGGTCATGCATGGGTTTGCACGAGCGAGCTGGATGCAATCGTCGCCCGCCTCGGTCCACCTCCTCATGACCTGCACCCATGTCTCATTGATTGCAAAGAGATCGACGGGATGCTTGATGCTGTCATCCAACTGCGCTTCCTGCTCCCGGCAGAGTCGTTGCACTGCCTTAGGAAGAAAGTCGTGGAGAAGATGGTGCAGCAGCGTCTCTTCCTGCTTGGTGGCTGCCTTTATCGTATCGATGGAGATCTTATCGTCGTAGGCGGTCTCGGAGCTGAGCCACAGTAACAGGCGCATACCGTTCCAGATGTGAACGTCCTCGCCGTCCTCTCGAGGTGCTTCTTCGTGCTCTGTAGAAGTCATTGATGGGAATAAAATTGCAGTGGCCCATAACCCGTCCTGTTTCTGAACAGAGGCACGACTCGGCTGCTTCTGAATAGCCGCAGGCACATCGCCAACCAGCACCATCTGCACCCCCCTGCGGTACTCTCTGTACGTTGTCCAGGCATCCTGTACGCTTGCCTCGGGTGGGGTGTGCTGAGCAGAGTATGGAGCTAGGAGATGATTCCGCAAATGCATCGAGGCCGGGTAGTGCGGCTTTTCTGAGAGCAGCTGGATGAGCCCCTGGTAGTGTATGTCATCGCTGTCCAGGCTCTTCATCTTGCCAAGCGCCTCTCGTTGTCGTTGTAAGAAGAGAAGACGGCGCCGCGTACTTTCTCCCCGGCCTTCTCGCGCGAGTCATGCATGCGCCCCCAAGGTGGCTGCGATTGATTTAGAAGAATCTACCTAGTCGTGCCCCCCTTTCCATCTGTCCCATCCAAAGTCCGATAAGATCATCAAATCAGGCTTCAGTCATCCACGACAACCTACTTTAGCGTGCTGCTTCTTTCAGAACGACCTTTCTCCTCCGGCCGTAACGTCCAAAGCTTAGAACCGGCGTGAAGCGCCAAGTTGGTGGAGCAGGGCGCGTGCGCAGCCAGTTGCGTTACGTCCGAGATCAGCCAGACAGATGGCGAGATAGGCATTTAGCGGTGACGTCTTGGTGCGGACTTTGGTTTGCAGTTCACGGGAGCAGCAGCTCTGACTCGACGGAGTGCAGATTGGCATGATGGAACAGGTCGGACTTTAGCCAAAAAAATAGGAAGTCGGTGGGAGCCCGCCTACGACCGAGGTGCTACTGGGCTACGAGCGGCGCTGCTATCAGGTATAAGAAGGGCAGTCGAGCTCAGTATTTCAGATCCGTACATCACCCAAGACTTGTTTCTTGTCCTTTTCCACCTTCTTCTCTATCTGTCGCAATGTCGTCTTCTTCCTTCTTTGCAGACACTCCGGTCGGACGGCTAGTCAACCAGATCTCGTCGGGCTCTCTCTTGAAGAAGCCAGACCAGGCAAAAGGGTTCAGCCTGCCATCGTCCCTTTCACTCTCACAGCATGTGTCAAAGTCGGATGAGACTACATTGCATGGATCGGATCAGGAAAAGGCCACGCCAGCCAAGCCAAGCACAGCCCACAGCTTGCACTCAAAAGACGTCGAGTCTGTCTTACCAGAGGGAGAAGAATTGAATCGCGCACTGTCTGCGATCCTCCCCGAGGGCGCCAGCGTGGCCAGAGCCGAGTCGCAGAGCCAGGGCGCAGCACTCCCGCACAAGGCCGTATCCGACATGGACACGGTCATCGTCGGCTGGTACGGCGACGACGACCCCGAGAACCCCGTCAACTGGTCACAGTCCCGCAAGATACTCGTCACCATCTGCATCTGCATTTTGACCTTTAGTGTCTACGCAGGATCATCCATTGCTACACCGGGAATCGAAGGCATGATTCGCGAATTCAACGTCAGCATCACACAGGGTACCCTGACCCTGTCCGTCTTTATCATGGGCTACGCCACGGGATCGCTCATCCTTTCGCCCGCCTCGGACATGCCCTCTGTCGGACGATCGACACCGTACTGGACCAGCATGCTAGCCCTCGTCCTCTTCAACGTCGGAGCAGCACACGCCCAGTCGTACGGCGTCCACATTGCCATGCGACTGCTCGCCGGTATGGCTGGATCCCCTGCGCTGTCTACAGGCGGAGCGACATTGGGAGACGTCTGGCAAGGCCTGGCACTACCCAAGGCCATCTCCATCTGGGCAGTGGGAGCAGTCTGCGGGCCTGTATTGGCTCCTGTCATCGCTGGGTGGAGTGCCCAAAACGTATCGTGGCGCCTCCCCCTCTACATCTTTGTCGCCTTGAGTGGCCTGGGTCTCATCGTGACTCTATTCTTTCTGCCGGAAACCAGCTCAGCAAACATCCTCTACCGACGGGCGCAGCGCCTTCGCAAATTGACTGGAAACAGAAACTACAAGAGCCAGGGAGAGATTGATCAAGCAGCCGTCTCAAAGCTGCGGTACATTGCACACAAGCTATACATGCCTCTCCGCATCTCCATGGAGCCCATTGTGCTCTACTCGAGTGTGCTGTTGGGCCTCATCTACGCAATCTTCTACTGCGCATTTGAGTCCGTGCCCCTCATCTATGGTGGCATCTATCACTTCAACACGGGCGAACAGACACTTCCCTTTCTCGCCTTGGGTCTCTTTGGCGTGATAGGACTGATCTTCTACCTGCTCTTTCTCATCTACTGGTTCGACCCTCGGTTCATGCGAAAGGCTCAAAAGGGCATCATTGATCCGGAAGACCGCATCATTCTGGCCCTCTTTACTGCGCCGCTTGTTCTTCTCTCCTTGCTCTGGACTGGATGGACAGCAAAGCCAAGCATCTCGTACTGGTCGCCATTGATTGCACAGGGCCTCTACGTCATACCCGTCTTCTACCTCTTCCAGGCCATCCTGACCTACCTGGCCTTTGCTTACATGGAACACCAGGCCTCGGTCATGGCGGCAAACACCTTGATTCGTTCGTTGATCGCCTCGGCGTTTCCCATCTTTGCCAGGGCGCTGTTCTTGAACCTGGGACTGGGAAAGGGTTACACTCTCCTAGCCGGCCTGTCACTGGCCCTCATGCTCCCTCTTTGGGGCCTCTTCAAGTATGGATACATTCTTCGAAGGCACTCCAAGTTTGCTCACGTATACGAGACGCAATAGATGGGCCAACAGAGAACAGGCATGCCTCGTCGACGTCTGCCTTTCTTGATCCGACCATTGCATCCTCCCGCCTTATAGACGCTTCTCTACTTCTGTACATCTACTCTCCACCTAATATCTAATAATTCTCTCTGGTTTTCACTGTCCTACTCGTAGTGTCATTACTACCGTCTTCGACAAATGTCTGTGCCGCCATCGTTGTTGATGCGAGTGGAAGAAGGCAGACGCCAAGAGGCCGTGGCACACTTTAGGTTAAGTCTAGTTCGGACTTTAAATGCGTATAATTTAGCTCCGGTTGGATCTTCTCTTGCTGCTCACCACCGATCCTAATCCAGATGACCAGCGATGGCATCGTTCAATAGTAGCGCAAGTGAAGTAGCGTTCTATCTCGCCAACACGAGTGGTCTTATTGAGAATTGTGAGTAGTACAGTCGAAGAATTAAAAAGAGAATTCCTGGTACTAAAACATCTTTTGCAGGGATCCGACGAGGACAAGAAGATGACTGTCCAGTCAGTACCTTTGTGTCAAGGGAAGCCCTGCGCCAACAAGTCCCTTTGTTGCTCGCAGAGCATGGCCTGTCAGATAAAGGTCAGATAGTAAAGATGTCATGATATGTACGGCAGCTTACTTCTGCTTCACAAAAGTACAGACCTTTTCAGCGCCATAGAGACCATTCTTAACAACAGCGTCAATCCTTGGACAGGCCGCTTTGTGGATAAGGTAGAGTGGACGTCTATACATGTGTGCTTCGTCTATCAACTCATCTCTGTATACCTCCATCTCAGCTCTACTCTGCGCCTTTGCCCTGTGGAATAGCTGCCGAGACTCTGCTCGCATCGATCAATGCAAACGCCCACGTCATATCTGCTTCACCCATGCTGTGCCTAGCTGAAGAGGCCTGCGCTTCTAGCCTGGCCGCTCTGTGTGGCTGGCAAGTAGTGAGCAGTCTGCGGCATTGAAGCTGGCTTGTGACTGACACTTTTGCTCGTTCAGGAAGAGTCCGATGGCTTGACCATGCCGGGCGGATCAGCAAGCAATACCCTCGCCATCCAGACTGCCCTCACTTCCATGTTCCCTGAATTCCGGCAGTCGGGAGTACATGGCGTCATTACCAGCAACATGGCAAAGGGACGCAGCATGAATGCATCCCGGCCCCTCATCTTTACTGGACAAGAAGGCCACTACAGCATTCAAAAGGCGGCCATGGCGTGTGGGCTCGGACTGGATTGCGTCGTAGCTGTTCCATGCAGCGAAGACGGAAGCATGGACACTGCCGCACTCGATGCCATGATGAGTCACGCTCTTGAAGACAGAAAAGGCGGCGACTCGGCCACTTCTGGCTTTCCCTTCTTCGTCAATGCTACCGCTGGCTCTACCGTCATGGGGGCGTTTGACGCGCTGGAAACGGTGGCAGACGTCTGTGATCGTCTCTCTGCTCGATATGCAGTGCGCATTTGGATGCATGTCGATGGCTCCTGGGGCGGACCAGTACTGTTTTCTCAAAAGCACCGCTCTCGCATGGCCGGTGTAGAGCGCTTCGACTCGCTTACCATTTGCCCGCACAAGCTGATGAACATCCCCCACCAGTGCTCCTTTGCTTTATTCAGGAGAGGAGAGACACTCGACTGCAACGCTCTCGATGCACCCTATCTCTACCACGAGTCAGCCAGCAATGGGGATGCGCAACACCTGGACGAAAAGGCAAAAAGGGCGGCTCGCAAGTCTATTCGCCGGGAAGCTCCGAGCAAGGCAGCTTTCGGATGCGGCAGGCGGGGCGACGCATTGAAGCTTTACCTTGCATGGCTGTCCAAAGGGTCCTCGTACTTCTCTGATCAGGTGGACGATGCTATCACATTGGCGCAGCAGATCTACACTGCCATACAGACGGATGCCCAGCTCGCCCAGCTTGTCGAAGTAAGTTCGAGGCATACCAGCAAGGACGCTTTGTACGCACAGGTGTGCTTCCGCCCCCGCCTACGCCAATCAGAACAGCCAACTGCCGAGGACAAGAGCAGGGCCACTCGACATGTACACCGCCTCTTGCAGCAGCAGCAACGGTATGCCGTCGACTTTGCGCCAGTGGGAGGCAATCAAGGCGACTTTATTCGGTGAGTAGAGTACCGTAAGGCTTGCCTTGGAATTGGCTGACGATTTGCATACAATAGAATGATCACACATCCCAGCGCGTCCTATGAGAATCTCATCGGCCTCGTGCGTCAAGTGGCAGCTCTGGGAGACGAGTATGATCAACAAACAAGCAGGCCGCCATCGAAGTCGTAGCTATCGGGACCAGACAATTGATCGAAAAGCGCATCAGACATCACCTCGATCTGTGCAGATTACGTATAATTTGGCATATTCGTACATCTAAGTGGAAACTTGACCGAGCACTTCTTCCGTCTTCTTTTCAAGATCGATGCCAATGAGAACGTCGAGCAGCTTGACAAGCTTCTTCGGATCATCGTCGACTAGCTTTGCCAGCTCTGTGGCCCCTCGCTCGGTGTCCTTGCTCGCATCAACAAGACCATAGCGAGCAGCCAACTTCAATCCCCGCTCGTCCACAAAAGGAAAGACGCTCTCCCAGCCTGGCTGTGCCTGTACTTGACGTAGGAAGATATCCACGCCGGTCGGGCCGAGGCCCTTGATGTTGGAAATAAGAAGATGTCTCGTTGCTTCAATTGCCTCGGCGTGCGACTCTGCCTTTTTGGCTTCCTTCTGCACAACACTCAACTGGACTGCCGCCTGCTCATCATCGCTGCCGACGATCTTGCGGAGGCCTTCGACAAGATCACCCAATTGCGAGGCAGTCTTTTCTTTGTGCTGTGTTCTGGCTTCCCACAAAGCCTCACGCCTGCCTTCTAATCCTACCTCTGCCATTGCCTTTGGTGTCGTCAATGAAAAGGGCGGACTGAGCAGTGTTTGGATTGCTCGAAGGCCGAGCTTGTGACTGATTGGCTTGCTCAAGAGCACGGCACAGACGAGCTGCTCAAAGGGAGATAGGTCCAGCGACTTGTAGTTGCGAATCTTTCCTTTGCTATTGCCGTTGGCTTTGCCGGAACCGGATGCAGGCGGCTCCTTTTTCCCTGTTCCTGCCGGCCAGTCGATCTCGCCATGACCAGATGGGATATCCGGAAAGGCCATTGTAGCAATCTCATCACTGAGAAGCTTCTTGACGATATCGGCTGCTTTGTCGCTTTTAACTCCGTTGCTTCCTTTCCTCTTTGGAGAGCTCGACTCCTTCTTCTGCGCTTTGGAAGAGGTGCTCTCCTTGGTGCTGCTGCTCCTCTTTGTCCCTCGTTTGGGAGCCATGCTGCAGCGAGGATCGGCTAAGCAGTTGACGCGAGGATGGGAAAGCCTCGCAATTGCGTAATTTACGCCTCTCGCCTCCACTCTGCTCTTGGACCCTTTGTGACACATCGAGGCAAGATCAAGGGGGAATTGGGAAATCACGATATTCTTCAGGTAGCTACATCATAAATTGCAGGCAGAAGATTGAAGTGTCAGTCAAATGGTAGAGTGGTTTACACAGGGGCAGTGCAGCCAAAGGAAGTGGCGGCGCCTACAGCAAATGTCTCCTTGATGGCCGTTCCAGATCCGTACATGCCCAAGCAGGCCATGGACAGAGAGGCCAATCCGAGGACCAAGTGGAATGCCTTGAGGGGAACGTTGCCAGTAAGGAGCCCACGCTTCCATCGAGAAATGTGCCTCCAAGAGTCGACGCGAGCAGACTTTCCCGATCCAGGAACATAAGCTCCATCGCCCTTCATGGCGTCCAACTGTACGTCGAGGATGACCTTGAGGAGGAAGGGGAACGTGTAGGTGAATTGCAAGATGCAGATGGCGGCAATGAGACCAGCGATGGTCTGGACTTGAGGGATGGCTGTACCAACGACAAAGGCCCCGACCCAGAAGAATACGTTGATAATCATCCAGTAGACGTAGCCTCGACCAGTCATGAGAGAGGGTCCCTTGCACCACTGTTCGACGATGATGTAGTAGCAGAGCTTCTGAGCAATGTTTCCGTACAGGACGGCGGCAATGAGACCAGTAATGATGGCAATGACGTTTCCGACCGTCTGGTACCTGTAGACGCTGACTCCGTAGTAGGCAAGAGACTGGGTGAACTGACCCTGACGAGCGTAGATGAGCAAGCCGAATGTAAGGTAGAGAGACATGATCAATGCCTGAGCACAGGCCATGGATTTCCAAAAGTCCCATGGACGTCGCATCTCGCTGTAGAAGTCGACAAAGATCATGGCACCTCCGTAGGCAAAGACCATGTTCATGATACCGTTGACCTTGGCGTAGAGAGGAAGGGAAACGATTGCCTGGGTGATGACGGGTCCTTTGGGAGTGCCGAACGACGCCAAAGCTGCTGCATAATTGGGAGGGGAGCTGTAGACGAAGCCGACAGTGCACCAAATGAGGACAATGTTGAGCCAGACGGCGGCATTGGCGAGCCAGCCGACCTGCTTGAGCGTTCGAAGCACACTGAAGACCAGGTTGATGAGGAAGAAGATGAGAATGCAGACGACAAAGCACAGGTGACCAGTTCCACTAGTACCCGCGATAATCTGCTCCAGGCTTTGCCCATTGGAGAGGACTAGCGTTCCACAATTCACAACCAACTGGATAATCATCAAGACGTCTGTGCCCACTTTGCCCCACTTTCCAATGATGCGGTAGACCAGCTGTCCGTAGTTGCGGATGGGCGACCGGTCCGAGTCGAGGCGGAGGTAAAGGGAGTTGAGGACTACACCGCAGTAGAAAGCGGCGACGCCCATGACGATGTAGAGGATGGCTCCGGGGGCGAAACCAACCTGGGAGATGGCGTATCCGGTGTTGAAGGGTCCGAGAATGTCGGTTGTGATCAGGTAAAAGGCGCCAAAGACGGTCACCTTTCGCAGCATTCGGCGGTCGTACAGGTGGGCATCGTGTGCAGCGTCGATGCTCGATCCATCGACAGACGCCGATGCATTCTTCTCGACGGCGTTGACGTGGGGGGACGCGGGTCCCCACAGGAAGCGAAGAGGTGACTTTTGAATGCTCTCGGCGGGCGAGAGGCCGTTGCCGCTGTCGTCGCTGACGGCGTCAAAGTTTTTGCCATACTGGAGATCGGCGTAGTAGAGGCTGTCTTCGACCGAAGGGTTGAGCAGGCCAGACGACACGCCCTTGTCGTGCCGGATGCCCTCTTCGACGACGTCAATGGCAGCCTTTTCGTTTTCCGTCTCATTGACAATCTGTTGCGTCATGGCCTGACTCATGGCTGCGGTGGTAAAGGGTCGGGGCGATAGATGCACAAAGGCGAATGGCAGCGGAGGGGAAGGGGAG